>JABUQX010131704.1:10000-17500 GCA_015478945.1 Trachelipus rathkii
TTTTAAAATAATATATATAATATATATAATATATATATAGTATTATATTTCTTATATATAGTATATACTATATATATTATATTACTATTATATATATATAATATATATATATTAATATATATAATATATATATATACTTAATATATTAATATATATAATATATTTATATATATATATATTATATTATAAACGGTATTAAATATATTATATAGTATATATATAATATATACTATATATATCTAATTTAATATATATATATATAATATTATACTATAATATATATAAATATATATATTACACTATATATATATAATTATAGGATAATATATTTTATTATTATTATATATATATATATATAATATATTATATATATATATATATAGTATATATATATAGTATTTATATTTATATATTATATATATTATATATATATATCATATATATATATATGTATTATATATATAATGTATATATCATATATAATATATTATTATTTATATATTAATTATATAGTATTATTTAATTATAGTATATATATATTTATATATACTATATTATATATATTTTTCTTTCTTTTATCTTTCTTTACCTACCTCTTCTTCCCATACTGGGAGTAAGGTGCGCTACAGGCATCGGAAAAGAAAGCAGTAGGAGAATATTGACAAATGTCGAAAAGAAGCCAGCCTTACCCATTAATTAGTGAAAACTTCGTCACGAATGAGAAAATCCACGCCTATAGCGCAATTCATGGGGACGGCGACGGGACGCCCTCAACCGACTTAGTATGGTAAGATCGTCCATGTAAGGGTTTCATCCCCTGGCCCAGGTGGGCCACAACCATGCCCTATAACAAAACCCGCCATTCCTCCCTAATCATGCACCTTTATCTCTCGCCTCTGCCAAAACTCAACATTTCTCTCCTTCAGACATTTCGTTATCGACCGCTCGATCACTTCTATTCGCTCACCAGCGCGGTCGGTTACCCCAAATAACTCACCACTATACATCCCGCTTTAACCAACTCGACAAATCATTCAATTCTTTCCACATGACTCAAACATCTCAACATACTTTCATTTATTCTCGTCATTTATCCCTTTTTTCCTCCAACAACTCTCTAATAAGATTCATTCGCTCATTTTATTACTTCTTCTCACACCTAGCATGCCCCTAAGCATTGTCCTCTGAACACATTGAACTTTAGCCTTTCTATACTTCTTATTCCAGACCATAGTCTCACTACCATACCATAACACAGGTAACACATGGCCTCATGTAAGACCCTAGCGCACTTCACAAGACTTAGTCCTTTACTTTCTCCAACGATTTAATCTGCAACTCCAGCAACCTTCCTGCCATTCTTCAAAACTTTCCTATAACACTCTGCATCATCCTTCCTTCTCATCCAACACATACCCTAAATATTTAAACTCAGACACTTGCTACCAGCTGCATCACCATCTTAACATAACTAGCCACCTGAGGGACCCTGTCCTCACTCACACCATAACCTTTACTCTTAATCTACGTTTACTTTCAAACCCCTCCTTTTACATACCCTGTATATACTTACTGGTAACAAATCTCCTCACCTATCCTCTCAATTACTCTTATTCATATTCGCCGACAGCAACGAACCAAATCCCTTCCGCATATCTATAGGTTTAGGGCACACCTTTTTATCTCTTCGCCGGCTCCGGCTAGTCATTTTTCGTTCTTCTAAAGGCTCCACCCACCTTCGAATTCTTTTTTGCCTCAGACTCCACTCAGTTTATCTTTTCTCCTTCGACGCCACCTAACACATCCTCTGCTTACACCGCATTATTCCTAAACCAAATTCACCATTGAGACATTTTTTATTCTGCAACATAGCTTCCACTACCCGTCTACATGCTACTTTTGTTCCATTCAGAAAGCGCTACGCCAAACCATACCATATATTCATAAATACCTGCCATACAAAGACCCTATTAACTCTATCATAACGCCTGTTGCAAAATCCATACAACATAACTATAAGTTCCATTTTATTATATTCTTCTACTTCCTCTTTAACTCAAAAATCATCTTGGTTTTATCATCATAATTTTGATGCCACTGTAATAATCAACATCCTCTAAATCGCCACATCTCTAACGCTATCCTTGTTTCTTCACTCGCAAATCAGTCCTTCAGTCCACTACGACGGCTCTTTTCGAAGAAAGCGTACACAGTTGGCTAAAAACTTTGCCATAATCATCAAATAAATCTTATATAATATATAAGATATATATATATATATATATAGTAGATTATTGACCTATATATATATATATATTGCTATATAATATATATATTATATTAGTATATATATATATATAATATATAAATATATATAATATATATATATATATAGCTATATAGTATAAGTATAATATTAAGACTTTTGGTCCATAGGAAATAATGAAACCATCTTTCCATTCTATGTGTTTTATTGTATACATGTAATTCCTTGGTAGGACAAAAAAAGGACCTTAAAAGGACCAGACTGAAAAGAACGACAAGAATTGATCATACAGGGCCTGACCTGGATTGATGTAAATATTCCTTCCAAGGGGCGCACACATTTTGGTGAGGCAGCTATCCTGATTATTCCAAATATCAGGTTGTGCGTATATGTTTGCAGATTCAAGATTGTTTTGAGAAAAAAATAACGATAGCTATATTCATCTAGTGAACTGTTGAAGAAAAGATACTATGCTATTATTAGCTAAACTGTTTATAGAATGACAATATTGTGCTACTCGCACGGTTCTGGTGAAACAATTACCGTTATTCTTTCCACAGAATATATCATTCATAGTGGTGATTCAAAGATATTTTGAGCACAGCTGCTGTAAGTTGATACTTGTCACATAATATGACATTTCAAAGAAACTCATAAATTGGGAGGCCGATTTATTAATTGCGGAGCAATATTTATACACCCAATTAATAGAAGACATAATAAGTGCAAACACCATTAGGAAAGTGGAGGCCTACGATTGCAGATAATAATACTCGATTCTTGTTGTAAAATGGTATGTAACATACGCTCCTAATCAACATATTAAAATATACATTCGTAATACTCGGTCGGAGCATCATGAAAAAAACATAAAAAAATTTTTATAAAAATTATAAAAAAAGCAAATTTGGTATCAAATTACAGGACATTTCATGCTGAAAAAGAATATGCTATTGTTTTAAAAAATAAAAGGAATAACAAATGGTGGTAGAGAAAACTTGGAAAGCTTATTAGTGTTTGAAATCACATTTGTTTCATTTGTATCTGGATTTATAAGAGGAATTTATTCAAATGAAAATCAAAATTTTGTTCCTCTTCGCATCTAAATCAAACTGTCTCCTATGTTGGTACAGTCTTCTCCACAACAGTTTTTAACAGAATCTCTACACTGAAGCATGGAAGTCCCCAATCGGCAATCTCTCGCTAAACACTCTGGGTGTAATGCATGAGGTTCTTCCAGAACTCGAGCTTAGTATGGCGAGGCACATTTAATCATATTTAAGAGTCGTCTGGTGCTGGTCTCAAGTCTATTAATATTAGCTGAAATTCTCCATCAACCAACTGCCAACCCCACATAGTGTAAAGGCTCAAATGGGTTGGCAATATACACCATATACCCTGCACAAAATTCCGCCATTCACTCCTATTATGCACACCTTTCTTCTCGCCTCTGTCAAACTCTACATTCTCTCCTCCAGGCCCTTTCTTTTAACTCGAGACTGCAAATCCACTTTTCCTTCGGTCTCCAGCCAATCGACCAGAGCACATGGGTCGAATTCCCACACATCTCGACCCTATATATCCTACGTTAACCAACCGCGACTATCGCATTCAAACCTTGTCCACAATGGCAACGCAAACACATCTCAAACGTACATATTCATTTATTCTTTTATTTGACGTTCCTTTCCTTTGCGCACACACCACACAGCCAGCACACAGGAACCCACTGAAACATGTCATTCCAATTCCTCATTATTATCATTCTTCTTTATACAACTTGTTAACAGTAACTCTCCGGCAAGATCCAATACTCAAAACTCCCATCTCGCCTCCGGTCTGATCATTTCACGCCCAGTATCCTCATCTATACCTGAGCACAAATCTGCCATCTCTCTATCAAACTTTTCCTCACCTGCTATGCACATTGACTCGATCGTCGTTTCCTAATATATAACTCAACAATAATAGTATATATACTACACCGGCTATAGTATAAATAAATAATTACATATATATATATGTTCACTAGCTATCACGTATATATAATATTGCTATCTAGGTATAACCTAACTTATATTAGATTAGCATGGAAGGTTTTAAAGTATATTAATATGTATAAATAGTATAACGAAAGACGGATTGAAAGCGAATCCAGAAATGATGAGATTACCAAACCCTCAATTGGGCATTTTACGGAGTGTTACACTGGGGAGAGAGAGGTTTTCATATAAAGCCCTATGTTGCCTCAGACATTCTTTCACTTTAGTATCTGAAAATGGTTTTGCCCCCTTTTTCGCGAGTCTCATCTCCACATTCTTCTTCTTACACTGGAGTGGGATCTCCTTTGCTCCCACACCATGAGCATTATTACAGACAATACTTTCCTTTTAAAAGTTTATCTAAATGACATCTCACAGCAACTAGTCAAGATGGGGTGACTTCCTTGAGATTTCACTTCATTCACCCCTCCACCATCACTACTTTGGGAGTTCTGATGGCTCCGATGGCGGGGTGTGCGGCGGGGTGTGCGGCGGGGTGTGCCGTGGCAGAATTGCTAACCTGTTCTGGTGTGCGGTCACTTTTTTTCATTAATTTCTGCAAACATTCGTGATCTTAAATTAATTTCCGCTTTGTCGAAAACCATCTCTCTTCTTCTATATTATCTTCATACTCTGTGTTCGTGAGCAGAAACATCGGTGCTTTGAAAGATTGCCTCCGAGCAAGACAAACCATACTCTGTAGTCTCCTACTGATCTCCAATGTCATCCTCCAATCATACTCCGGTCGCAGGGAGGGATGTTTGCGCATTATGATGCAACAGATGTAATCTGTTCTCTGTGTTTTTAAATTTGAAAGTCTTCTGACTTTTCTGCTTTATGGGTTATCATGTCAATCTAGAGTTAAATTCATCTGTTTTGTATATCTGTCTCCTAGCTCTACTGACTACCCAAATTCCTTTGACTTTCTAAGCTCTAAAATAAAACACATTCTATCTTCCTCTCCTTTCTAGGAAATTAGCATTTTGGGTGATTTCAATGTTCATCATCGCCAGTGACTATCCCCTAGTTCTCGTGATACAGCTGGTGAAACTTGAATATCATTTCTGGTTGTATTCAGAATGACCTCGAGCATTTGGTTCAGGTTCCTACTCGTCCCCTGATCATCTTGAAGATGAACCCAACATTCTAGACCTTTTCCACCTAACTTCCAATTCTTCTCCTTCTTCTGTTAATCTCTTTCTTAGTCTTGATATCTTCGGTCACCTTCTGTATCCTGTTCTACCTCTTTAAGAATTTTGCAAGAAAGACCCGCCTACGGTTTGAAAACGTTTGTAGTTCCTCGGTGCTTCTAACTAGTCAGACTTGGTCGTACTTCTTTGATATTCCATGGAATGAATGACTGATTTAACTCCGGCTCCGGCTCCGGCTCCTGCTCCGGCTCCGGCTCCGGCTCCGGCTCCGGCTCCGGTCCTACTGCTTGGGTCCCCCGAGTGTGCAAAGCGCATAACAGAGGTGATTCTCTCTGGCGTGGAGTCGTACATTCTATATTTGTTTCCCTTTAATTAACTATAACAAACAAGTCGTCTTCAACCTTCAGAAACTCATTCTCATTTCTCCATAGAAAATGCAACTATCTTTCTGGTTCATCTTCCCCAGGTCCTTTCTGGCATTTTGCAAAGAATGTCAACTCCAAGCTTGCTTCTTCCTCTTTCCCTCCTCTAGTATCTTCCGATGGCGCAACTGCCGTTTAACCTTCTGCTAAAGCTGAAGTTTTAGGTCAAACTTTTGCCTTTAAGTCCTCTTTTAACGATTATGGAGATATTACTCCTTCTTCACTTCCTTCCAGTTCATTTATTCCTAGCATAGGAATTTCTTCTAAAGATGCTATTTATACTCTCTATTAGCTTAACAATAAGAAAACGTATGATTCTGACGATATTCCTCTTGTGATTCTAAAAGCACGTGCTTCCAAGCTTGCTCCTGATGTGGGAAAACAGTTTCGTCTTTTGTCTTTCCACTTCGACCTCCTCTCCCTGTTACAAACTTGCGCTAATTCAACTTGTGCCGCAAAAGGAGCACATCTTTCAACCTTCTAACTTTCGTCCTATTGCTTTAACCTCCGATCTTTCTCAAGTTTTCGAGTCTATTCTCGACAGGAAATTTTGGAAACATTAATTTTTGCAATCTAATATCTAAACTCTAGTACAGCTTTCGTAAGAAACGCTCTTTGGTAATCTTCTTTCTCTTCACCTTGATTCTTGGTCCTCTGCTCTTCGAACCTTTGCTGTGGCGCTAGAATTATCCAAAACATTCGACAGAGTCCGACAAAGAGCTTTTGATTTCTAAACTTCCATTTTAAGGTATCTATTCTTCTTTCTGTGACCCTCTCCCCGATTTCCGTTTCGGTCTTTCTGTATCAACTGTTGTTGACAACCACCTTTCAATCTTTAAATCTATTAATGGGGGTGTTCTTCAAGGTTATGTTCTCTCCTCAACTCTTTAACTACTTTTCATTAATGACCTTCTCTCTATCACTTCGTCTCCTATCCGCTCATATGCTGATGACTTCACCTTTCATTGCCCCTTCCAATTTGAGAGTTGACCCTCTCAATTTTCAGATGTTGAAGCTGGGGCCGGAGTCGGAGTGGAGTATTTAAAAATATTGGAGCAGGAGATGGAGCGCCAAAATTTTTACCTGCCCCAATGCTCTGCTTAACAGGGAGATTTGGAAGTATCTTTAAATCTTATAGTGTTATTCCAGATCTCTTGTAATGATTTTGTAGCGAGTATCATACTTATGATCTTCTATCCTCTCTCCCTAGTTACTGGTCCTCTTAACTTGGGTATTTCGGTAATTATTTGCTATAGTGATAGTTATAGTGATAAAGAATCTAAAGCTTTCCACTGGGTATAGCACAAATTCTTGATTTCTAATATTTTCTCTTGCAGTCTCTATCTCTGCTGTCTGTAACCTTCTGATTTTCTTTCTATAGCAGTCGTAGGCAGTCATTATTAATTCTTTAGAGTAATCTATCAGTAACAATATTCTTAAAAGCTCTATCCTATCTCCAACTCATTTTCTGCTGCTTTTCATAAAAGTCTTTTTCTAAATTCGTCGTCACATATTCCACCCTTCATTGCTCTTGTAGCATGAAAGGCGTCCCACCAAACAGAAAATATCTGATGAAAGGAGTGTCACCTTGTAACTACTACGCTTTGTCTTTCGCATCA
>JABUQX010131704.1:20000-31742 GCA_015478945.1 Trachelipus rathkii
GGTTAGTATAGAGTTAGGCTTAAAGGAATTATAAGGTAGGTTATTGAATTAGTTAAGGCAAATCCATAACCTATAAACTTACCTAACCTAAACATCAACCTATATTACCTTACATAACACTAACTCAATAATCATAAAACACAAATTAAAGAATAATATACCTAGACCACTGAAATTTTAATGAGTGATTACAATATAATACATTACACTATACTATTCTCTAAATAGATTCATAAAATATCATCTATACTATATATTATTACATAGGACATCAATTATCTATTTACACTAGTATAATAATATTATTAGTATAGTTATTATATAATATAATATTAATATTAATAATTTCTATATATATATTTATTTATTATTTATAATATATATTATATTATTATATATATAAATATATATAATTATAACATTTTTATATATATCTATTACTAGTATATACAATTATATAATGTTAAATTATTGGTTGCAATCGATATGCAAATAATTCCCTGCATGAGTTTAATCTTGAACGATCCTTGAGATCTGAGCGGAGGATGGCGACTCACCAATATACTTTGACTTCCCATAAGAGATGATCTAAAAAACTGTCATATCTTTTACCTATCAATAACTGGAGTATAACTAGGTTATAGTGGATATTTTAATTAATAGGTGATTCTGGATTACCACCTATAAACTGTGATATAATTTAGTATATCTATTACATATATTATTTAATTATGTATTTAATAATATATAATTAATATATTATATAATATAAAATATTATATTATACATTATATAATATATATTATTAATATATTATAATATTATATAATATAGTTATATATATTTTTATATGAGTATTATAATTATATAAAATATAATATTATTATTTACTTATTTTATTATTAATATTATAACGTATATATATATAAGTTATTTTTATATTTATTAATATTAAATTAAATATATTATTAAGTATATATATATATATAATCTCAATAATGTATTTATATATATATATATTCCTTGATTATGCTGTGTTAAATAAGCATGGGCTGCGTAGCCGGAAAAACTTATCCGCTAGGTAGATAATTTTTACAAGAGGTGGAGCTGAAATCCGAACTTTTTTGGTGATGGTGGAGATAACGGAGTTGGAGCGACATAGAAAAGGGAGCGGACTTCCTCGGTCCTGGTAATATCACAATAATATTCTATTAACCTTTACAAAATAATATTCAAGCAGGTATTTGACGTAGGAAAATTATTATTAGAGAACTGAAGCATCTAATTAATACTTTACGTAAACATAAAGAAATAATTTTAGCAAAATGAGCTAAATACATTAATGTAAAATGATGTGAAATATTCCATGTAAATAAGGGAAAAAACGTTTTTATCGGCCATTTATGTTAATCCACAGTACAGAATCTTCTCAGAGCTGTATCTGATAATTTAAAATTAGGAAATAACCTTTACTGATGCTAGAATTAAAATGAATAATACTCGAACAGGAATTAGTGAGTCAATCATGAAAATACCATTCTTATTCATTACTTCTGTAGTATCTTGCTAGTCGAAGATGAAGAAGCCAAATTTGATAGAGGATGGGACCAATTGCAGCTTGTAGAGAAGCGATTTTAAAAGATAATCGCTCACTAAAAGACCTCTTCAATACAAAAAAAAATAATATTATATTAAAATAAAAGAGTCATTACTTTACTATTTGATAAACATTGTAGCAAGAGAAAAATCAATACTGTTACTATAATCAATCCCTTATTACACAAAAATTTTGCAAGGTGTTGCTATTACACAGGATAATTAACACAGTATTGACTCTATTTACAACGAAGATATTGATAGCTTATTTTGGAGTTATAAAAATTATAAAATTAAATTGAATACTAAGAATATTGTTAAAGAGATATTCTGTCGCTTCTACTATATCCCACTTGTAAGTATATTACATCTAATACTTATATATTACTATTCTTTAATACCCCTTTTCTGAAAACGTGGGGGATTTAAATTCTTAAAATTATAATTAATTATTTTTATTTATTAAATAATATAGAGTGATATAAATAAATAATATAATATAATTTTTATAGTATGTTATAAATTATAGAGGTGACTAGAATTGAGTATTTAGTATGTGGTCTGTCATGTTTTATATTTGAGGTTATGTTGTATTATTTGTGTTTTATTATTAGTTTATCCAGGATATTAGTAATGAGTAGTGTCATTAACATATAATTATTATAGAAGTTTAATATTATGATATTATATTAATGTCTATATGATAGGTTTATATATCTATGTTGAGTTTATTCTATTAGAGTTATGATATATATTATAGTACCTATTTTATAGTTATATAAATAATAGTAAATATTAGAATATTATAATATTAATTATAGTAAAGAATTATTAATCCAATTATATATTATCAATTGTTCATTCTATATAAAAGAAATAGATTATATATATATATGTATAAGAATATATATATAATATAGTTCCAAATCTATACTCAGACCAAATAAAGTCAAATTTATTTTCAACTTATTTTAAATGTTAATTAACCGTTTATTATATTCAGTACTATAATAAATTCATAAACGTTTATCTATATATATATTATATATTTTCCGATGACTAGTATTTTACTTTACTTTATCATATGATTATTATTCCCATATTTAGGTGTCAAATCTGTTATTATTATTACTTATATTAATATTAATAAGGAGAACCTATATAGTTCGTTTTCAGTGGTTAGTTTAACATAGAGTCTAGCTAAACCTTTTGTATATGGGTCAGCTTTATTATAATACTATAGGTATATTTTTATACATTTAAATGGAGTGAGGGATTTTGATAGTAAATAAATATGAGTAAATATAATTTATATTTCACATTATTCCTCATATCAAATATATCATGGTTATATTGAGTGAATAATTAAAAATTGTTATTCAAGATATTAGAATTATTCTCTTTACTTTTTAATGATCACAGACCACAAAATATAATAATAAGGTAGTTATTCGTATCAAGGAACAGTAAGATATTCATATACTATACTTTTAAATAATGAGTATTATGAGTAAAAAGACTGTTGTGGTGTGTTTGTTTTCATTTATATTGATAAGCCAGTATGTATAAAAATATAGCTAAACAGGACTCTCTATCCAAGTGAACTTACGGTGAGTTATCGCGATACCTATCCGTAGTTAGCTTCTTTGGTCGTGTAGGAAATATACAGATTAATATAAATATAAAATAGTTACTATCGGCACCATATAAATCAGTGTATTCTTACGTAGCTTATAGTATAATATAGAATCTGTTATATTTTTTCAACATATCCATATACATGGATGTATAGATTGATATTATTACGATATATACATATTATTATTTATTTATTATATATTACCTTACTATACTTGCACTCGCACGCAGTATCTCAACGACGAGGTACGCTGTTACACATACCATCAGCAAGTAGAACAAGACTCTAGAGCTTATTATAGGCTTCTCACCATGGGTTGCGAGAAAAGGGAAACGAGCACTCTGGCTTGGAACACGTGGAAGGTCGACAATGCTTGGGATCTGCCGGTTTAAAAGTTCGATTTTAAGTTGGGTGTAGGCGCAGTTGTTACCGCTGCTGAGAACGGGATAAAGCACGTTAAATTCTGACAGTTATATTATATTTTATATATATCCAACTATTATTCCTATCTTATATCTAGCACTGAGTTAATAAACTCACTTATTTAGGTAAAGACGCCTGATTATGAAGGGGTAGTACTACATAATACGATAATAAAAGTTTTCGAATGACCATTATACAGAGAGATCGAGAGGAAAGAGTAGAGAGAGAGAGAGAGGAGAGGGAGAGAGAGAGAGAGAGGAGATAGAGAGAGTATGAAGCAAGAATGTATGAGATGAGTAGAGATGAATATTGAGTATTCCACGAGTAGAGCATGAGAATCTACCACAATACACACAGTCAGGTATCGTGTCAGAACGATGTATCACCGATAAGTCAGAATGACGGTCTGTTTACAACAACAGTGAGCCATCTTCCAACTAATCTCCTAGCGGCAGGAACAACGACGAGAGAGACTAGCAGTAACAAGGGAATACAATGGAAATTTGGACTTCTACTTTAATGAACCCAACCTACGCATGTCTACAGGGACTGCACATGGTTGATACCTCAGGATGGGATTTCTACTTCCTCTTATCCGCAAAGGACATCATCTAAGCCTTCAAGGGCGTCGACAGGCCCCGATTTAGTAACGTTTTATTAGTAGTCTAAGACCATTGTCGCGGTTGGCGAGTTTGTTGCTAAGATTTCGACCCTTCAATTATGAAGCTCTTTGCTCACAGAGCTCATCAAACAAGCAAAGTTTATGTTTAAATATCTAATAGAACTGTGTACTGACTTCTGATAAACCTGAAGAGGAACTGTGCATTAATATACTATCAGACTATATATTCGTTCTCTTACCTATCTACTTAAATTCTACATTGCATCTACCTGCATGGGCTTCTTAGCACTCTCTCAATAACCATATTTTAAATATAAAACTAGAAAACAAAAAGGAATGAACTACTAGAAGTAAATTAATGGCTGTATATATTAATTTCCACCAGCATCCTATATCTTCTCTGTCAAACTGAAGTAATAAATTACCCTTCCATAATAAGACCAAACTTAAGTATTAATAGAAGTGTAAATATACATGTAAAGTTCTGCTCTCCTTAAGATCACTTTATACTTCATCAGATCTTTCCAGCTGGCCTTCAATACCAAGGAGAAGAGACACCTTCTGCTATAATAATAACTCAATACAGTCTAACAAGCACATCTTCTCACCCATTATATTCATTAACAATAATAACTAAAAATCGTAATATACCTTCAACCAAAGTCCACTAAGTGACCGCTCGGTAGACGTCGCACTGTCAAAGAGTAATGTTCTCCGTTGTCATTTGAGGTTACAGTTTTTTATTTTTTCTAAAGAAAACAGTTAGGAGGGGAGAATAATTGATTTTGTTATATCTGCGAGAGATTTATATTTCGTTACCAGAGAGTCCCTCAATATTGTGTGTTATTCTGCTCATTCAGTCAAAGTAGCAATATGCCCGTTATACTAATTCTAACTTCGTTTGACCAAAGAGATAATATCTCTTTATCGTTTTAAAATAGCTTGCTTAGCACATTCATAAAAGTATAAACAATCACTGAGTGAAACTCTATATTAAAACTAACATATAAATTTGCTTTTATGATGCAAGTCAGAATCTCCAATCAGTAACTTTCACAAATTGAACTTTTAATTCATGATATTATTATATTTTTCCAGAATCTCTTTAAATTATTTTTATTATAATTGTATTAATACATGTTTTTACAATTTTCATACGTACCAAGTCTACTTCTAATGTGGCTACCAATACTTCTTATTTTCAAAAGAACTTGTTCATGATCGTTTAGAAATGTACGATACTTTCTGAAGAATTCGGTTATAGAACAATGTATATATTAAAAAATATTAAAAACTTCATTATATACAGTTTATAACTTTATCAAACATAGAAAAAAACTATCGACTACCATGTTAAGTCTACGGGTTAAAAGAGTTGGGTGTATGATGGTTTTCATTTGAGATTTTGCTGTGGATGATTAATCCTAGAGCTAACGGTATAAATGTTGCGAGTTTTTGGATATATCGATTATGCGTAGCTTTTGTTATAAAACTGTTTTAAAATTAGTTAATTTTATAAACCCTTTGACGTCCTTTGAGGGGTAGGCTTTGAGGTTATGAGTAAACTAATTCTCAGAGCAACCCAGGATCATTCCTTTCAATCATCCTATTTCTGACACGAATTATTGGTCTATGATTACTTATTATTCTTGCTTATGGAGAATCGTATACGTAAAAAGATCATAAACAACAGTAGTAACAGCGTCCACATAGGTACGTGAGAAAACAACTAGAACTAATTAAGAATAAAGTACCTTGATGATATAATGATTTGATCTTAGTCTATATCCTGCAAGTCGCATCTTAAATTTTTTTTACGAATCATACATTTAGATAATATTATCTATTAAAATAAAGATAGACCTTCATAACAGATAAAGCTTTGGTGCTCACATTATAATTAATAATATTATATATATTATTATAATTATATAATATATTATATTATTAATATTAATATTTATTAATTAATATATTTAATATATTATTATTAATATTATAATTATAATATATATATATAATATAATATTAATAAATATTCATATATAATAATATAGTATATATCAGTAATGGACGGTCGTGGGTCAAATTTTTGGAGAGTTAGAGCAAAATCAATATATATATAATATATATACATTATAAATAATTATATATATTATATTATTATAATATATTAATATATAATTATATATTATATAATTAATATAATTATATCTATATTAATATATAATATATAATAATATTATTATATATTATATTATATATATTAATTATATATATTAATTATATATTTTATTAATTAATATATATATATTAATATATATATATATATATATTATTTATATGTATATATATATATATATATTATATATATTATTATATATATTATAATTTTTATTAATTATTAATTATTATATTCATAATAATATTCTAATATCCACTGTCTAGTTAGTATGGTGAATTTTAACTTGAGGATTAAAAATAAGTGCATCACTATGAGAACTTTGACATGAGAGATACTACTATTTATTATTATACTACTTAATTATACTCAGTTTTCCTCAAATCAGGCTAAAATATTTTATATATTTTTTAGACATGAATGGATGAAACTGTAGTTCTTTTCACGAAACGTGATATGTAATATATTAAATAATTCCTTTATGTTCTACATGTCAAAGGCCCTGGTGCTAATACTTTATATTTTATACTTTTAAGCTGATATAATATATATTTTATATATTATTATATATTATATAATATATAATTCCTATATGAGTATAATACAAAACAGTACAAAGTAATTGAATGTCATTTAAATATTATATAATATCTTCCGATGACTAAGGAGGTACTAATATTATATTTTTTCTAAGTTAATAGAAGTTATCGACGTTATTACTCTTAAATTATCAATGTACATATATTTTCACAATTAGGTATATATTATAATATGAGAAAGATGTATTGTTATAGAATATAAATATATATATAAAATTTCAATTATGATTAATTTAAAATCAACTTTAAAGAGGGGATTAGATTCTGACCACTCCCCTAAATTAGAGAATAGATTTTTACTTCAACTTGATCAACTTGATAAATCATAGATACAATATCTGAGTACTACTTTGGAGGAAGGTAGACAAGTCATAAACTATCTTGTATTTTTTTCTTCCTTATTATTAATTATTTAGGTATAAAAATTAGATATACTTATGCTAACTACAACAGTGAATTTGTTTTTCCTTAAAATATAGTTTGAAAAGAAAATGTAAGAAATTATCTATTAAAATACAACAAAACTGTATTCTATATTCTCAGTCCTCAAAATCTATTATATTTATATTAATATATATATTTATAATAATTATATAATATATATATATATATATAATATATATATATATATATATTATTATTTAATATAATATTAATTATATAATTATATATTATAAGTATATACAAGTGATTATAGGCACGTATATCAATGAAAATTGTTGTATCGATATCACGGTACAATTCGGTACTTATCGATATAATAGCTGGTGCTAAATACACGGTACTCGGTCTATTAGTGAAAGCGTTGGTGATCGATACGCGTATGCGGATAACTGTATACTCAGCCGCGATAACAGTGTTCGAGACTACATCCCAGCTAATATTGTGAAAAACAGATTCTTCGAAAAATAAACCTGTATAAGAATTAGGATAATCTATCATAAAATTAGTTCATTAGCTAAAACATATATTGGACTAAAATACAGCGAGTCAAATTATATTGATTTGTTATAGTGAAATAGTTTGTGAAAAAAAGCTAATGTGCATCTTTTTTAGTTTATATGTGAGAGTATATACTAGCCGTATATGAATAATATATGTATTAATTAATAATAATATATGAATATTTTAAATTTTTATATTATTTTTATAATAATATACTAAAAGAATACCCCAGGGTATTTAAATATAACCGCATAGTAAGTACCAATAGTTCCCCCATCAGCAGGCCCATCTGCGATTATAGTGAACCTCTACTTATGTGAGTAGATGAGATCATACGAAACGTAGGTCATATGAGTATTTTACCTATACCCTTCATCAATGAGTAGGATGTGATCTACCTGATGAACGCCTAATTGCTGACTATATTACTTTGTGAATATTAATTTATTAGTTATAGTGTTCGCGGAGAGTTTACCTACCTGAGTACTCATATACTTACTCACCTACTAGTAGTAGGCTTAAGGATAAAATCATTATACCTTTATCAACTACTTATTACCTATATAGTTCCTATACGTATATCAATATACGTACGTTAGTACTCTGAGACCCCTATAAAAGATATATTAGATTTAACTAAAGACGTACTTGATAAGCATACTAATGCCGAATATTTCAAGAGTAATAGTATGGTCAATTTTATATTTTAAATTATTGAATATTTAATTTCACGAATTTAAATAGAAATATATGTCGTAAGATTAAAATCGGAGAGGTGTATAAGTTTAGTACTTAAATCAATAATAATAAGATTATAAAAAATCGTGCGTAATGGCACATGATATAATGCGAATTTTTCTCATGAACCTTCCTTGAATTTCTATATAAAACCGATTATAGTTTCATATGTCTTGTAAAACTTGCATTCTAGTGGCATGCACCGCGATTCGAGGATTTCGATAGAGTAGCGCCCATCATCACTCACCATGATTTCAGCCGCGCGGTGTTGCCGGTAATGCCACGTTGTTGAAGATATTGTTTCAACGCCATATCGTGTCGCTGGGTAAATAGTAATATCTACCAGAAGTTAGTTGTAATACGTTCAAAAAAGGCTGAATGTTACGTACATGAATATTTAAAGACCTATAAATTAATCATTACCAAAAAATCTTTTGAATGTGTTATGTGTTAATTATTTAATTGTTAACATTTTGTACATACATAAATTCTATGCACATCTGAATTTTGAATTTTTGAGATAATTTAATATGACACAATATACTATCTAGTTTAGGGGATTGGATATTATACTACTAAGTATTAATAAGCGTAAAAATCATCTGGAGCCCCTTCGAATGGTATATCGCGTGTTACTAGTTATAGCACTGTATTATTGTATTAATTTTTAAACAGTCCGATATAACACTATGCTCTTAATAATATATGCAATAAACAGGAACTGATCGGAATTTAGTATTGAGGATAACGTTTAATTATTCTTGATATGAGTACTAAAAATGCACTACAGATTCATGACGGAGGTGTATAGTACAGGATAGATATCCGATTAGTTTTAGATACCGTACATTTCACTAAAAGGTACAGATTTGTATACATAATAAGGTTTTCAAAGTAAATTAAATGATTGATAACCAACTCACTATCTCTCCACTCAAGTCAACCTCCCACCCGCCCTTGACATGGATGATTTGACTTTCTAAATTTGTATATATAATTTTTACCCCGAGAACACCAACAACATACTTTACTGAGCAGACAGGTAACTGAGTTAACGGTGTAAATTCTTACTATATATGTATCAATCCTTTTTCATTACTAGAGCTACTACATTTGTGCACAGGTCTGCATCCCTGGCGATCCCGTGAATTGGTTTGATAATAATCGTAGCTACCAAATTGTATTCCATGTGTTGACTAAATAACTTCTTGAGCGGTGGCTAACATCGGGATATTGTGGGTGGACCGGGATAGGTCCACTGTCCTTAACGATATTGTGCAACAACTTAATTGGGTGGAATTAATTGAGGTTACTGGGACGAAGGATAATGAGCAAATCTAGATACTCATGCATCCTTGTCTAAGACCAAACAGGGAATACTTCCAACGGTACCATTTGTGTTAGCTGCTGCGTGTTAGTAGATTGTTCGGTTCTGGTGTGTGATACTGCAAGGATAATGGTGTAGTTACTGATCGTTGGCTCGTACGATTTAGCCATGTAGAAACTGCTGTTAGGTAGAGCGGATGAAATTGTAGTGAATTTCTTGGGACACTACTTTGTTTGCTAGTGACCTTGCTCGTTGTGATTGGTTACAATGTGTGCGTTTAGCAGACACGTCAAGATGATGTTGTTGAAGCTACCAGCATGAAGTGGTGGATTGCCCAGCGCAACGTAATGTCAATTGTGTGGCTTGTTGCTAACATCTCATTTATATATACGTTTAACATCTCTATTTCTCCTCGGTTAAGAGGTGATCAAAGTTGGAATAGAGAGAGTTGTCAAAATATGAGAGTCCTCTATTTTCTGTGCCTCCTACAAGTATTCAAGCACGCACTATTCCACATGTACACTTGGGAGATATATAAAACCGTGATGGGCTACCTTTGCAAGAATATGGAGATTACGACCAGCGAGCGAGATACGGCATACTACCTGCATTCATAGTTTAATAAAAGGTTTACCATCATTAAGAAGTTCAGAATTTATCCCCAAAAACTTGACTACTCAGAGTAAGCCTCATAAGCTCGCTAGGTCAGATAAATATACATTTTTGCAATCAATATCTAATTTTCATATGGAGGATCGGCATCAACGGGCAGAACTTTTTGCTATAAAGAAGGAGAGAGCCATTTTTTGAGATAATATATAAATGATGAGTATCACATGTCATTAATAACTAGATAGAAGTAATGTTATCTACTAATTAAATTAATAAAGCTAGTAAGTAATAAGAGTCGTAGAATCATATATCACAACATATATAATTAAGAACAGAGAAATAGCAGTTTTGGAAGTTATTTTTAAGATACTTATATTAGTTAGCATTTGATCACTTATATTAATTAGTATTTGATCATGAAATTAAAAATTTCACTATCGATGACTTATTGCCATTTAATTTTTTACTATTTCTTTTTACTATTAAAATTTATTAGCCACTTATTTGAACAACAAAAAAGTTTATCAAGATCATTTTGAATCTTATACATTTAGCATTATTCCTTATTGAGGTAACCACTTTGGTATCATCTGCAAACTTAGAAAAATTACATTTAAGTCTCTCGTCCAAATCGTTTATATATATGAGGAACAATAGTGTGTCCATCACTGAACCCTGTGGGACACAACTCTTTATTATTTCCTACAATCATTTTACATTTTGTAGTATCCACATTTATCAATCCCACAACCACTCTTTAAAGTACCAATCAACCTATTCAACGTTGCAAAAACTTTAGAATCAATCCCATGAAGAGAAACTTATTAAAAGCTTTGTTTTATTCTAAATATAAAAATATCAAATGTATCTCTCCGGTTATATCAGTCGTTCATGTATTCCATAATTGCTAAAAAGTTTGTCTGACATAATCTACCGTTCCTAAAATCATGCAGGGAGTCATTCAATAATTTGTTATCATCCAAATATTATTCTTTATGACTTTTCAGTAACTTTTAAAAAACTTTTTCAACCAGAAATGTTAAGCTAAATGACCTATAA
>JABUQX010131705.1:0-10000 GCA_015478945.1 Trachelipus rathkii
CCACCAAAAGACGGAGAAATAGTAATTATTATAGTGAAAAACTAACTGTAAGATTGTGTCAGAGTTCTCAAGATATCACTAAAGGAGGTAATTGCGAATTTGCCAGATTAACAAAAAAGCAAACAGTCGAGGGAGTGCAAGCAACATCAGGGGTGTTTAAGGAATGGAGTTACGCGAATAATATAATATTATATATAATGTTAAATATTAAATAATTAATAATTAATACAATAATAATATATATAATATATATTATAATAAATACTATATACTATACTATATATATATATATAAAGTGTATATAAAATTTATTACCATAATATAATATATATATATATAGTATATATATATATTATAATGCGATATATATATATATAAATAAGTTACCATAGTATCATATATATTATGAGACTAGAGTTAGAATAAACTATAGATTTGGGAAATAATACCTATCGATATGAATATAAGACAAAGTTGTACATACTCCTAAATTTCCGCACTACACAGATCTCCTCTGGCTATAGAGGCAAACATTTCGTTCTTTCCTCTTTAACTTAGAACTTATAAACCTACTGTTCGTTTATAACTCTGATACGCCCTCATCCCTTAACCCCATGTCCTCTACCCTTAGCAAAATCAAGATCTACTCTTCAAATCTTTCTCCAAATATTATGTATTTTTTATTTTAATTTTAAAAAGCTTTTAGAATGATGCCATTTTAATGAATCCTCTTTGAAAATCAAAGAAATTTTTTACATTCTTTGTGGCGTTTTTGTTTCTTGTTTTCAGGGTTCGAATACCTTGAATGCTAATCTTTTGTGTGCTTATATAAGGATATAAACGTAGTCATTTCTATGCTAAGGAATTTGTGTTGTGTGTATGTGTGTGTATTTGCTTTGCATTTAAATCAGCTGATATGATGAATACGAGTTGAGAAACATTCTTTGTTTTAGCTAAAGATATGTAAAGGAATTGATTTAAGTATTCATACACAAATATGAATATATAAGGTATTATATATTATATATATATATAATAATAATATATAGATATATAAAAAAATATTTAATAATATATGAATATATATAAATAGTATATTAATAATATAATTTAATATAATTATATATATATATACATACATATAATACTTAATATAATATATTATATATATTATAATAATTCATCATTATTATTATATATAATATATTAATATGATATTATATTTATGTATATGTATTATGTATATATTAATATATATTATAAATATATATAATATCATAATATATCTATTATCTAGATAATATATATCTATATATATATATTAGAATATCTATATATAAAATATATATTATATAATCATAAATATACTTATATATATAATATACGTATATATATAGTATCACTATATTACTATTAAGTGATGCACCGGAGAAGTAATATTTATGCGCCGGAGGCCGGAGAGCTCGGAGGCCGGAGAATGAAAATTTTAATTCGCGGCCGGAGGCCGGAGTCTTCAGGCCGGAGAATGTAAATTCCATTTATACTTATCGCTTCTATAATATATATATATATATATAATATATATATATTATTATATATTAATAATATATATAATATATAGTATATATAATACTATATATTAATATATTAATAATATAATATTATATATATATAATATTATATATAATTATATATATATTTATATATATATATTCTGAAGGATTGATCCTAACATCACAGTCAGAGAGTATCGGTGGATGCACCATAATATCCTCGGTTCATTCATGGAGCGAAATCCTAAGTAAGTAAAGTACCCTACGAGAAGTACACTCCTTGAAGACGGGCTAAATCACCGTGAGTGTGTGAACTTTAATGTAATAAAAAAAAAGTTTTTAAATTTTTATTGAATTTACCTGCTAAAAAAATAGCGACATTATCTTAAAAAAGGAAGGACATATTCGTTAAATGGATTGGGGGGAAGCGATAGCCAATAGGAGGTCTGGAATAACATACACTGCCTCGATTCTTGAGATTAATAACGTGGAGCTCAATGTCGGGTAAGCTTGCTTTTAGTGTTTCACTCAATTTTGATGCTCTTTGTTGAAAACTATGTGGCATATTTTTTTAATTGTAATAAATGATGTCAAAATATGCGACAAAAGAGCAATATGTTCTTATTAATAAGGTTTAGCGATTGTCTTAGTCGAGTATTTTTTGCGATCAGCTAAATCTGCTCTTTTTAAGTTTCACTTTCTCAATCTGTTATTTGCAAAAGACTATGCAGCTGGCACACACGGCTTCGTTCTTGAAAACAGAAAGACAGGGTGAGCCATAAGTCTTATGAGTTTCGCTCAGACAGCACTCATTATATGTTTAGCTTGAAAGTTTTGGCGTGTTATGCCCGTTAATAAGGTGTGTAATAATGTACAGTGCTTAGTTTAAACTTGCGCTGTGTTATTTAATTTACCTGATGGATAATAATGTCAATAGATTCAGTTCAAAGAATTTTTTTTCCAATCTTTTTCAATCACTTACCAGTGTGCTCGAAAGACGGCTTAATTAAATTTCTACAAAATATTCACGTTTTAATATTATTCTAACAGCGGAATCAAGCAGAATGATATTGAACAAATCTTTTTATCTCATCCATCTCTCGCATCTTTTATCTTAATCCAGGCTTCATATATAATATTAATCAATATCATATTATATATTATAATAAATACTTATAATACTAATAATTAATTTATAGTAATATATATCAAAATATAATATATACTAATATAATATAAAAAAATTATAATATTTTATATATACTATATATATATATATATATTAATATATATATATATATATATATATATAATATACTATTTATTAAGGAATCTAGTAACTTATATATATATAGTATACAGATATAATATACGTAGATCTATAGACACTACGGAGTATAGTAAAATATATATAATATATATTTATAATTATTATATAAATAATTAGTATAAATGAGGTAATATAAAACGTATCTAATATATATTAATATATATATAATATATAGTATATATTATTTTTTATTTTACGATTTTTATCTAAAATATTAAAGAAATCTGTGATATTATGTCTTCTCTAGTGTAGGATTACTTTAAGATTAAAGCGTAGCGAATAATACGTAAAGCCTGAGTGTCTTTTATGCGCTTCCTTGGGAATAAACATTACTAATCAGAGGAAAACCACACGAAAGTGTTCAAAACGCTTATTAGCACAAAGTCTTTACTGTATCATCTTGAAAAGAAATCATAAAATACCACATACTATGTGTTTTGATAAAAGAAAGTTATCTCGTAGAGCGACTGCACAGATGAGCGGACTAAAGAAAACAATGATATCATAGAAAACAAAAGGCGAAGATGATGAAGTATACCGAGTGAACATTTAAGAACCTATTCTCATCAAACATACTAAACTCTAGTAATAAAAAAAGATTTCTTCAGCCCATAACATGGTTGTCAAAAAAATAATACTGAGTAAAACAAAAGAATTTGGGACATTAATGAATAGAAAAAGCAAAGAAAATTCATTTCAAATTGGGGAAATGATTGCTGTGGAAAATCTGCCATTTTCTTTTGTAGAAGACATTGGATTAAGAGATTAAAAATCAACGTATGTCCACAAATAAATATTCCAGTCAAGGATGGTTACTTTTCATGAAGAGATTTCCAACAATAATGATAAAAAAGGGTAAATATGACAAAATAGACAATTACAGCTTGCAGAATTCAAGCAATATCACTTAACATCTAGATATTTGCAGTTGCTCCATATAAAGAGAAGCTTTATAAGTACGTTAGGGTGGCTTGGATATGATAAATGTTTTCAAAAGGAAGGTGGACTACATTACAAATCAGTAGTTTTAGGTGTTTCTCACTCAACAGAAAATATATGTCTAAAAGTGCGGAATACTTGAGCTGGGATCTTAAGAAAAAAAAAATTCATGTTGTCCTAACACAGATATTGCACCAAACATTACAAAAGGTATGATGAGAGCGACAGGTTTATAAATGAGACATTTTTTGTAAATTTATGAAGCTTTTTCTACATGGTGCTAATACTTTTCTCCAAAAATTCGATTAAAATTAATTAACTTAATTGTTATGAAAATTGTAAGCGTCAATATATAGTAGAACTTGGAGCTAACACTAAACGTTAACTGAAATTCAAAATTTCAAAGAGAGATACAGTAAGCTTAATCTCAAAGATATGAAACAAGATTGATTATGCCACTGCATATTATGCTGCAGAGGATGATAGAGCAGAAAAATTCGCAATTACTATAGGTATTTTTCAAAATTCGAAAGAACAATCCTAGATATCTATAAAATGCAAATCACTGGAAGCTAAATGGAGAGTATACTTAGTTCCTACAACCAACATTCTGAAGAATTTAGCTAAAGGAGTGAGGATGATGATGTGATATATCTTTGTAATAACTGCATCGTTTAATGCATTGCAAAAATATTTGGCAAAAACTTGGAAGGATAGCGGTGTAAAAACTATGAAAGATGAGCTTTTAAATTCTGTTTACTGGAGACGTTTTGGTAACCATTAAAAGAAGAAACTTTATGTACTTCCAACAGTTCTAAATCCACAATACAAATTAGCTCCCTTGATATTATTCATGCAGAATAAAAATAAAATTTTTGCTCAAAGAAGAAGTAAAACTTTTTATAAAACGTTAAAAGAAACACGCTACATTATGTCAGATTCCTGAATGACCAAATAGGATGATCAAAATGAATCAGTCTCATACAGTTTTTCACATGAAAGAATCTAAAAATGAAAATATACGTTTAAAGATGTTTAGCTTGTTACAATTAAAAAAGCCTCTTTAATAACTATCACAAGATAAGGATATATATATCATATATTTTGAGTCTTTTGGTCGCATTTGGCATGTAGTTTAAAAGTTAATTTTCCCAATTTTCATTACCTATTTCTGTATCTGCAATTTTTAAAGCCTAGATTTATCAAAAGGTGATGTTCTTTTGTTAGGGGTAGTCAATTTGGATATCAGACCCTTTTAAGTTGTTTATCAAAATAATTAGTCAATTTAGTAATTGGTGTCATATAGGCCTATTCTTATATTATATATTATATAGTTATAAACTATTAGTATAGTTGACTTAAATATTATCACCTAAAACAAAAAAGAACTATTACAAATAATTGTTTTTTTAACACGCTTTTTTTGTATGGCAATCAGTTCTTTGCAATAACACTGATCTTCATTAAATGTCTCATTATTATTTCAATGAATTTATAACTATTTTTTGTTTCAAAAAACTACCTTTTAACCATTAGGTCTCCGGGAGCAGGAGAAAGCAGGAGAACTAGTGTCTCTCGGCCGGGAGCGATTCAAAAAGGCCGCGAAACTCCGGCAACAGACCGGAGCGGAGCCGGAGATTCCGATGACATACCCTAATAATAATTAAATTATAATAATCCTTATATATATATATATAGTTTATATAATAATATATATATAGCTATATCTATATATATACATAATATTATCATATATATATATATATATATATATATATATATCAAGTGGCGACTCCAGTAACTTTTTTACTACTCTCTCTCTCTTCTCTCTCCTCTCTCCTCTCCTCTCTCTCTTCTTCTTCTTCTCTTCCTTCTTCTTTTCTCTCTTTCTTAAATATTTATCATATTTATTTAATACACTTAATAGATATATATAATATGATATATATAGTAAAAATATATTATCTTATAATATATAATATATACTATTATTATATATATATATAGGTAGTATATAAACAATAACGAGAGATATTATAATAATATAGATGACTATTAGGAAATAAGTATAATATAGTTAATTACTATTTATAGTATACAGTAGTATATCACTCACTCTATAAAATTACTATAATATATATATATATATAATATATATATATATATATATATGGATATTGAGATATTCTGCTAAAAGTTTTTTATGTTTCAAAACGTTTTCTTTGGTTGTTCAGGGTTAACGATAGATCACTCTCTTAAATATTTTACTGTAATAATTATCAATAAGATATATATAAATTCCTTCCATTATTCTTAAGCATTTTAGTATTTTTTAAATTAATTTATTTCATTTTATTAACATAATTATTTGTTATAAAGTATCTATTCTATAATCGTATACGTATTTAAACATTATTATTATAAACGCTATTTATAACAAATTTGTACTGCAAATTCAGAATTCAGACACCTGTCCGCTCTCTCACAGTCCTTCCGATTTAAGCAGAGAAAGCCGCCATTTTTCAGCAATGGTACTAAAGCGTTATTTATAGGGGTTATACTTCAATTTTCGTTTTAAATTTTGAGCATTATCTTTATATTTATTATGTAATATTTCAAAAAAATAAGATAAATTTTATCGTAACATTATAAAATTTCGCAAAATAGATAGTTTCAATAATGTTAACTCGTGCTGAGCACGAGTAGCACGAGTGCAGGAGTCCGCCTCTGATATATATAATATATACATAAAATATAGATATATATATATAATAATATTAAATATTATATATATATATATATTTATTATATATTAATATATATATATGTGATACATAATTATATTATATATATTATAACTATCTATATATACATACTATAATATATACTATAGTGAAAGAGATGTTTTAAAAATTGACAAGGAGAACAATACTTCAGTGTTAGCCAAGTTAATGAATAAACTCAATTTAGACAATGGACTTTAATTAAAATACGTTTATTAGACCAGAATCTGGTAGCGATATTATCCTATGATTTGACCCATAGAAATTCTTGGAGTGGCGTGGTATTTGTAGTAAGCGTGCGATAACTCGGCAGTAAGTGATAACTCTGAGATGAAGCGTGGTGATGTTGAGTTAGAGGCCTGGTACGCGGTTCCTAAGTACACAAGTGTATAAAGGTGTTAAAGAAATATGTCTACAGAAAAAGTTATGTTTTTTAGAAATAAGTCTGCCTAACAGCATGGTACAACCAATTTATCTGACAAGGAGAATGACTTGAAGGTCCGGTCGATATAACCACCTATCTACAAGGGGGACTCATTTCGACGGTTGTGACCGAACGAGATGAGCTAGAGCTCAGTCCGCCTACCAAGGACATGAAAACTTGAAAAATGAAGTTTTTAAGGAACGGTAACCCCGTTTCAGTAAACACAGTAGAGACGGTGACTACCCTAATACTGCCGTCGAATCGGTCGCTACCGTCCGACTAGGGTGACAGTAACTACTCTCTAAAAGGGGACCATCCGACGTTCGCTACCGAAACAGATATAAAGTTCGAGTCTCGGTCAAGTTACCAAAAAGGACTCAGGAAACTGAAAGTTTGGGAACGGTAACCACCGACAAGCTGGCGATAACTTAGTAATAACTAGTGATGGGACGATTCCAAATTTCCAGCCGATGCCGATTCCGATCCCGATACAGTCAAAAGTGCCGATTCCCGATTCCGATTCCGATTCCGATTTTGAATATTCAAACTTTTTGCTTATAGATATTGGACATATATCTGGACAGGATATATAAGTGCATTCATTTCTATATATATAATATATATATATATATATATATATATATATCATATATATATATATATATAGTGCCTAATTGCTAAAACAACTAATTTAAGATATTTAAAACCTTTTAAATTAATCTTATAGAATTCTCTTATATTTTATCTTTGCTAAAGAAATAATTGGTTAATTACCTTTTATTTATTTAACACACTGAAAAATAATAGCAATATTTCAAAATCTTACAATAAATGAACAATTTTGTCAGATTTTTGTTTTAAAAAAAAAATCCTTCTTTAATTACTAAAAATAAGATCTTGAAGCAAAAGTATATTTATTTGTAGTCAACGCAGACGTCTTAACTTGTAGTGCAAAACAACATTAACAGTTCCTGCCGTTTCTGAGTGCCATCCGATTTTTAGGAGAATAAATTGAAATCCTCCAATTCTGGAAGAGTCCTTTCACTTTTCCAAACGGAAAAAGGGGCGCGAGCTTAAATTATTTTCTAACCTCAAGGCTCCCAAATGTTTTAAGTACCTTTATTCGAATGACCAACTATTGTAAGGGACTTTCTGATTTTTAATAAGTTTCATATTTTTATATTTTCAAGAATTTGTACTTTATAACATCTCAATTTTTTTTCAATATATGTGTCTTTCTCCTCAGAATGAGTTTCTTTGCTTTTGAAACAGTTTTTTTCTTTTAAATTCCCAACCCCAGCTGTCACTGTTTTTGTTAATTCCACTTTTATCTTCATTATCACTTTTTTTCGCCCCATTCTGTTGATAATGAGAAGAATCTGAAGATTGGTTTAAAATAGTGGGAAACTGTTTTTCCTTTCTTTATACTCCAATTAATTACAATATCTTTGCACATCCATCTGCTTAAGAATTATCTTCCACTTATTATATTGTTATAATTCATCTCAAGGAATGTAGTTTTAAAGCGTGGATCAACATAGGTTGCAAGCACAAGAAGATTCTTATCAGTAAAGTAAACGCTAAATCTATTTTTCTCGAATTTTCAATGCTCGATACTAGTCAGAACCCAAGGTCCTTCAAAAGTTCTTTTTCTAACTCTTTTAAAAAAAAAATGCAAATTACTTTCATATTTGGGATTATTGCCGATGCCATTGATTCCTTGTGGGCTCAATAAATTTGTACAATCAACAAAATTTTTAAGTTTCTTTTGCAATGTTTCAGAACTCTTCCGTTGTTTTCTACGCATGCAGGTCTTGAATGAATCACTGCATATGAAATGAGAGCCGTCCTTTGTTTCAAAAATTTTTGAAAGACTATGATACTGGACTATCTACATCTGGTTTGACCAGTCCTGAATCAAATCTCGTGCTGTGTAAAATTTAAATTAGTTTGATATTCTTCATATCTTGGCAATAAGCTTGGAGGCGAGTGATTAAAATGACCTACGATTCTGTTTGCAAATGAATAATATTTTTTTCAACGTCTCTTTGTTCAAATATGGCACCATTGAGAACTAGTGTCAAAGAGTGTAAAAAGCAAGGTAATTCCTGGAATCCTGCTTGCGTAACTCCTATTAGGTGCGTTATCCCTTACTATAACATGAATTTTATTAGCAGGAATATTGAATTCTTCCAAAACATTTTGAAAACAATCACTTATATTAGATGCGTGTGAGATACGTGAAAGGTGAAACTCGAAGAATAGCTTTTATATTCAATAGCTCCAATAATTACAAGGCAAATATCTCACTGCTCACTTACGAGTTCACGGTATATTAATTATCAAAACATATTACATAACAGGAACTAACGAAACATTGCCAAATGTCTGCCTCACCAGGACTGTCGGAAAATCCTAACTGATATCTTAGGCTCTACGTAAAGATGAGCCGCTCAATCCAGTTTTTCTTTAATTAAATAGAATTAAGGAAGAACTGAATTGAAAATCAATAAGGGCAGCTTCGGAATATTGTCTTTGAAATATCATAAAGATCGAATAAAAATTATTTCAGATTGTATACCAAAGAATCGGTCAAAGATCGGTACAATTTTGCCGATTCCGATTCCGATTTCCGATCCTGAAAAACAGCCGATCCTCCGATTCCGATGCCGATTCCGATTAATCGTCCCATCACTAGTAATAACCCATTTAGATAAAGCAAAGATTGGCTGAAACTTTTTTTCTAAAGTAGTTAAGACCAGTTAATGGCAAATTTTTTAAATCTCTTGCCTTAGATATTCACTAAAAAAATTTGCATACTTAAACTATTATTATAAAAGAAATAAATCTTAAATAATATTTATATATTAAATAAAATTCAATATTAAAAATAATTCTAAATTTACTCAGGAAATAAAGTAACTAAATTATTTTTAATGTCTTAAAAATTTATAGTTTTTTAGAAACGTAA
>JABUQX010131705.1:20000-27500 GCA_015478945.1 Trachelipus rathkii
ATAAATAAATTCAAAATGAAATGAATATGCATAAATATTACTAAAATGTTATTTAGGACATTAAACCCGTTTTCTTTTTGTCATTTGTGCTTACTCTCTGTAGGAAATGCTTACACAGTTTTGTCACGAATTTCTTGAATAATCGACCACGATTTCTCACGGAGTTTACTTTTGTTTACAAACAATTAGAATCGGCTGTTGTGATGGAGTTCGGCGTTTAGGAATAAGCATAAATAAGAATTTAAAATAGCAAATGGTTTAAAGTACAAATAATAATTGATTAGCTATTGTGATGTTATCGATTTGGAAGAAATTAGATTTAAAGCCTTTATTGAATGAAACCTTCAATTCAAACTGGCCTACCACGTATTGAAAACATTATCATTTTCTTTGCGAATATATCAAATAGGGAAAAAATATGAATATCACACAAATATTTTGGCACAATCTTATTACTTTTAAAGGTTATTACTCACAAACTTCATATCCATTATATATATATATATATATATATAATATAATAATATATATAATATGTAATATATATATATATATATATAATTTATAAATATATATATTTATATAAATATATAATATATATATATATAATAAATAATAACAACAACAATAATATATATCTTCTTCTTCTTCTTTATATATATATATATATATATATATATATATGTATATATATATAATATATATATATAATAATAATAATATATATATATATATATATATATATATATATATGTAATAATAATAATGATATGTATATATAATAATAATAATATGTAATATAATAATATATGTATATATATGTAATATGTATAATAATAATAATAATAATAATAATAATAATATATAATAATAATAATAATAATAATAATAATATAATAATAATATATATATAATATAATAATATATATATGTGTAATAAATAATAATAATATCTATAATATAATAATAATAATATTAATAATAATATGTAATAATAATATGTATAATAATAATAATAATATATAATATATATAATATAATATAATAATATATAATATAATATAATAATATGTATAATAATAATAATGTATAATATATAATAACAATAATAATATGTAATAATGATAATATATATATATATGCTATCTTATAATAATATATAATAATATAATAATAATATGTGTAATATATATATATGTATAATAATAATAATATAATAATAATAATAATAATATGTAATAATAATAATAATAATATTAATAATATATATATATAATAATAATATATAATAATAATAATGTATGTAATAATATATGTAATATATATATGTATATGTATATAATATATGTATATATAATAATAATAATAATAATATATATATATAATATATAATAATAATATGTATATATAATAATATATAATAATAATAACAATAATAATAATATCATAATAATAATAATAATAATAATAATAATAATAATATTTGAAATATAAAATAAGATATAAAAAAAAAACGACCAAAAATATTAATAGTAATATATATAATAATAATAATAATATGTATATGTAATAATATGTATAATAACATATATATATATGTATGTGTAATAATAATAATAAAAAAAGTAATATTAACATAATATATATATATATATATATATATATATATATAATTTCCTGCCTACTTCCTACCGCCATCTTCTTTGTTTACATTTTTCGCAAGGACACTGAATTCTGCCAGCACGGGAAATAGCAACCTTAAAGAATTAATCAAATTTCTTAGTTTTACTCTAAATTTCACAAAACGAACGCAAACTCGGCATTTCCTGCCGCTCGTAAACACAAATGCAAAAACGAAAACGCCTTAAATATTGTGGTATATAATTGATTAAAACTAATTACACGCAAGAGAAAATTTCAGCAGGGAATAATAAAAAATTCTACAATTAATTGGTTTTAAATGTTTTATTGCTTAATTTAAGAAGCAAAAATTGATTAAAATAATAAATGCTATTAAGATTATAAAATATTTAATAAAATGTTTAAAATTAAAGAAAAAACTAAAAAATTTAAAAATAATTCTAAATAAAAATAATATTTACAAAAAATATTGCTATTTTTTGAAATTATGGGAAACAATTTTTAAATTGTATATTTTTTTGATAACGTAATACGCAAATTTCAACAAACCTCTTTTAATAACAAAAACAACTTACTAAACGTATAATTAAATTCATTTATACTTAATTTGAAGGAAATAAACAATAAGAATCCTTTTCAAATAGATAAATGAATAAAAACAGAGGAGACAACATCCGAGCAATTTAGGATAAATGGAAGGAAAGATAAAAGCGATAAAAAAAAAACAATTCAATTAATTTTATAAAAAAAAAAAGGAAACACTTTGAGAAAACACTTTAGTAGTAATATATATAATAATAATAATAATAATATATATATAATAATATGTAAATATAATAATAATAATAATAATAATAAAAAAAAAAAAATATTTAATATAAAAAAAAAAAAAAAGAATAATATAATGTATAATAATAATAATATATATATATATATATTAATATGTATATATAATATATATGCTAATAATAATAATAATAATAATAATAATAATAATATGTAATAATATGTATACTATAATAATTATATTTAAAATATTTATAAAAATGATAATATAGTTTTTGAAATTTATATAATAACAAAAATTTGCAATAATATGAATATATATGTAATAATAATAATATATATATCTTATATATATATATATATATATATATAGGACCTGTTATGTTTTACGACTCCGTCAGTTTTGATTTTTTTTTTTTTTTTTTATATATTTCTAGTATATGATCCTAACAGTCAATTTAAAGGGTGTAACGGACATGATTCAAAAGTATATAGGGCCAGTTACGTTTTACGGTTTTCAGTTTTTTAAATTTTTTTTTTTAACTAAAGACACCCAAGGGTAAACCGCAAAGATGGCGGGAGTCGGGGGTCTCTCATTGGCTTCAGGGAACGACAGGGGTAGGACTTCTTCCCCCCTTCAGGAGGGTCTCCGGAACCTCCGCTCTTTGGTATTTGGGTGTCGCGGGGTTCCTCCGCCCCCGGGGTATGAAACGTCCCCCCCTCTGTCCCCCGTCGGCTCAAGCCCCCTAATTTTTTTTTTTTTTTTTATTATTATTATTTTTTTACATTTTTGTAATAAGCTTTACACGCTGATTCCAAATATGTAATTGGTTTTCTGTAAGTGTACTTTTCGAGATATTTTATTTATGAAAAAAAAATTTTTGTTTTTTTTGCTTTTCCACATTTGTAATAAGCTTTAAACGCTGATTTCAAATATGTAATTGGTTTTTCTGTAAGTGTCATACTTTTTGAGATATTTCGTTTATTTTGAAATTTTGACCAGTCTACCAGTCATATTGGGATTTAATTAATTTATCTTATACCCACCACCATTATTGTTTCTGTTATGGATGATCTGTACCCATTGTCCCTATCTTATTTCATGGGGAGGAAATTAATTGTTAGTATCATATACTAGCAATATGTTAAAAAACAAAAAAATCAAAACTGACGGGGTCATTAAAACATAACAGGGCCTATATATATATATATATATATATATATATATATATATATATATATATATATATATATATATATATATATATATAATAGATAAAAATATATATATATATATATATATATATATATATATATATATATATATATATATATATATATAACCTATATATATATATATATGCTATAAATAATTCAAGTGGATTTAAAACTACAGCACCAAATCTCGAAAACTACAATAGCTACAGGGAAAGGGGAACACATTGTTGGAATCCTGGTAACATTTTGAGTGCATGAAAAAAAAAAAAAAAAAAAAAAACTACAATAGCTACAGCAAAAGGGAAACATTTTTGGAATCCCGGTAAAATTTTAGATAGGAAAAAGTAAAAAAATAAGAATTAAAAAAAAATTATTATTAATATTCATAGTATATGATTAGAAGGCCTATTTAGAGACTTTTATTGGTGCTTTATAATTAAAAATAAATAAGACTTTCTATTAAATTGTTTTTTTAACTATAGAATACCCCAAGGGTATACCGCACCGATGGCAGGAGTCAGGGTCTCTCTGCCTCAGCGGGAACTACGGAGTAGGACTAATTCCCCCCTCCGGGAAGGGTCTCCAACCCCCTCTCTTTGGTATTTGGGTGTCGCGGGAGTTCCTCCACCCCCTCACCTACAGGGTATGAAAAACATCCCCCTGTGTTCCCCCGTCTGCTCAGGTCCCCCTACATTGCAGTGTAATACCTTTACAAATAATATATATATATATATATATATATATATATATATATATATATATATATATATATATATATATATATATATATATATATATATATATATATATTTGTGTATATATATATCTATATATATCATATATATATATATATATATATATATATATATATATATATATATATATATATATATATATATATATATCTCTCTTATATATAGTTCACGTTTGGCTCAGTGGGTTAAGGCGAGCGTTTGGCTCACCTTAGGAACAGGACTCCCTCTCAGTATGGGTTCGAGTTCTCGTTCGGCCACGTGAACGGACACAAAAAATTTGTCGTTAGTAGGAGATTTTCTGCAATATTTACGTATTGCAGTTTACGGCATAGTGTATTACACTAATCTCAATACACACACTTCACTACAACCATAGCCAACACATACAACAGAACAGTCTATTCACAAACAAAATCACTCTTCTCATGCTTCTCGCATTGGAAAAGCCGCGTACTAGGATGCGAACCCACGCCTTACGGTGGCAAGCATTCCGACTACGTCGCGCTGAAGCAGGGCCTGCTATCGGGCCTAAATATTCCTGCACCTTCCACTTGGTCAGAAACCATACAAATACTTTCCCTGACCAATTACCTCTGGATTAAGAGGCTATGTGGTAATAATAAATAAAAAATAAAATAAAATATATATATATATATATATATATATATATATTTATATATATATATATATATATATATAACGATTTATATATATATATATATATATATATATATATATACCTATATATATATATATATATATATATTCGTCTAAATAAAACTGAAAATAAAACGTGACATGAACTAAAAAGTGTCAAATAACAAACAAAAAATTCTCTCTCTCTCTCTCTCTCTCTCTCTCTCTCTCTCTCTCTCTCTCTCTCTACTCTCTCTCTCTCTCTCTCTCTCTCTCTCTCTCTCTCTCTCTCTCTCTCTCTCTCTCTCTCTCTCTCTCTCTCTCTCTCTCTCTCTCTCTCTCCCTCTCCTCTCTCTCTCTTTCTCTCTCTCTCTCTCTCTCTCTCTCTCTCTCTCTCTCCTAATAGAAAATGAAAAACAATATAGGATACTTTAACCACTTTAATTGTTTAAAGTATTATTCAATCGTATTTTGTTTAAATTTGAATGTGAACAATATTAGCCGTAAAATAGATGATAGGTTTTCGACTTGACATTGCTATAAATTAGACCAAATAACTTTATGAACATTAAACATTTTCCTATGATTTAAGAGTAACTAAATTAAATGCTTTAATGTATTTATTAATAAATTGAGAATGAAGTAAATACGCTTAAATATTACTAAAATATTATTTATGAAGTTAAATAAGGTGTTTTGCAATTGATTAAAACTAATTTCATGTAAGAAAAACCTTCAATAAAGAATATAAAAATTTCTCCACTAAACAATAATTTGGAACTAGTTTGAGATAGCTTTAGCGGAAGAATATAAAGATGGAATAATCATTGGTATAACCAAATAAACTGATAAGAATATAATTTAATATAATAATATAATAATAATATTATATATATTTTAGAATACATAAATATTAATAAATTAGTTCGGAAAACAAAATAAATAACTAAATGAGTGCTGGAAGTTATGAGGCTCTTTTTAAATTTAATGCCGATATTAAAATATGGTAAATGTAAATAAAAGATCAAATAAAAAATCTGAAATAAAAAAGTAACTAAAATTATAAAAAATAAAAATGTGTAGATAATTGTCACACAAAATATACCTTATTGGAAAGATGTGATAATTTCTTTTATGCCAAAAGATGCTCTCTCTCTCTCTCTCTCTCTCTCTCTCTCTCTCTCTCTCTCTCTCTCTCTCTCTCTCTCTCTCTCTCTCTCTCTCTCTCTCTCTCTCCTTACATACATTTCATCAGTCACGAAAGCACCATCGCTATTCATTATTCTCTGAAGATTCTTTTTACTCTCTTTCTTTACATGACATACACATTCACAAACACCCTTATACACACACATACAAATATACATACGCAAAAGCGCATCACCACAACTTTAGATATATATATATATATATGCTTATATAATACAATATTTATCATATATATATATATATATATATATATATATATATATATATATATATATATATATATATATATATATATATATATATATATATATATTTCTTCTAATGATATTGGTGTATGTCACTCTCTTCGTATCTTCTACTATCTCAGTTACAAGGAAAAACCCTTCTTCTGATCTCCCTAGTCTTATACTTCCTCCAATGAGGAGAAAGCCTTCGAACCACAGCTCAAATTACAAACTTTTTCTACTCTTGTACTTAAGATATTTTTATTTTTTTTTTAATTTTGGTTATTTTATTTTATTTTTTTATATTTTGATTTAATTAAATTTGTAATGTTTAATTTTTTGCTCATATTAAGTTTGACGTTTATTAATATTTTTATTAATTATTTTTATCTTCATTAGAATTTTTCGTTTATTTTCAAACTATTTTCGTTGTTGTTGTTGTTATTTTTCTTGTTTATTTTTAATTGATGATTTTCTTTGTTGTTATTTCTATTTTTCATTTATTAAGAATAATTTTTGTCAAATCAAAAATATTTTTAATTTTATTTTCCGTATTTTTTTAAATTATTTTTCTTTAATCCACTGCATATATATATATATATATATATATATATATATATATATATATATATATATATATATATATATATATATATATATATATATATATATATATATATATATATATATATATTATATATGGAAGTATATCATGTAATAATATATATATATATATGTACTAATATATGTATATGTATATATATAATATATATATATATATAATAATAATATAATATTTATATAATAATAATAATAATAATATATATAATAATAATATATATATATATATAATATAAAAGTATATGCATTTTGATATATTTATATAATAATATATATATATATATATATAATAATAATATATATATAATAATAATAATAATATATATATATGTAATAATATATATATATATATAATAATAATATATATATATATATATATATATCAGAACTTTACTTTGAATTGCGTGGGT
>JABUQX010131706.1:0-13146 GCA_015478945.1 Trachelipus rathkii
GTTAAAATTCTTCGCGGTAGACAATCAGGACTGTGAGTGAGTCTAGTGAGTCAGAGTTGATAACTGAGAAAAATTATCTAGGCTCCAACCGTGAGTGAGAAACAAATAACTCAGTTCGTGTCAGGGATCTTATGAGGACGAATAACAATCCTGATAAAAAGCAAGGAAGTGGGGACAGGCGTGAAAAATTTCTGAAAGTTCTTCAGAACACCCAACTTCAAATAAGCTTCTTTTAGAAAAGAGCTAGTACATGTTCTCCTCGTGATCCGATAAAGGAAGCTCACCAAAAATATAGAAAAAAAAGCACTTGATTAAAGATTTTCGGAGGAACATACGACGAATGTATTTAATAGGTCGAGGCGACCGCAAATTCTAATAAGATGCAGACTAGCTGGTGGAGTGTTCCGTACATTGATTAATATCGAAGAATGGCTTCTAAGCGCTTGTGTGGATTAGATATATATTTACAATCGACGTGCACCAAAACTACAATGATTAAGAAGTTCTGAACTCTTGTCTCACATCTCATGGAAACAATACCATGTGCGGTTCGTCAAAATATAGAATATAAAAAAATACATCATCATGACAAATCACCTATATAATATAATATATAATACATCAAACATTGAATGCTTTTGTATAATGACATAATATAATAATAATCAGAAATCATAATAAATAAGAATAATAATAAATAATCAATAATAAATTAATAATATATGTACAATCAGATCAAGTTATATAATTGAATAATAATAGAAAAAAAATACGGGTGACAGTGAGATGGTTGAGAGAGGTGACCTTTTTTTCGAAACAGATTCAATGAGGTCGCGTTTCCATATGGGAGAAAAAGGCGAAACAGAAACAGAAAGGACTGACGTCACTGATAAACTTCTAAAGCATGGTCGCAAAGTACCGAAAATAAAAACATACATATAAATAATGTAACCAAAGGAAGAGTACCATCAGAACTGTACACTTTCTGATGGTACTGATGGTACCATCAGTACCATCAGAAGGTGTACGGTTCTGATGGTACTCCTCTTTTAGTTCACATAGGAGGAGTACCAACAGAACCGTACCATCAGAACCGTACGCCTTCTTAATGTTAAGCTTAGAAAAAAGGAGGAGAAATAACATCAAAGGTAATTACAATTACTAGTATAAATAAGCTGGAAGAGGTGCGAAAGATCTGATAGATAGCTCCGGAGATTGTCTCCAAGTTGGAATTAGAGACTAAGGCCTATACACTCCACATCAGCATTAAACAGTGCTAGAGCAGCAGCATACTAAGATACAGTGGTAACGATAAATTAGCAGATAAGAGGAAAAAGAAAAGTTAAGGTAGACGCTCATTGCAAAAGGTCAAAATGAACGGTATGAAGAGGAACCAGAAAGATTGTTGCTTTTCTCAACCGGAAAAAGGAAAAAGAATATTTATCTACAGATATCTCTATTTCAGAACAAAAACACTCCTGATAACTTAAAGTTCTCTGAAGTTAAAGTATACATAATATTTTGTAGTTTGCAGTTCTCTGACGTAAAAGTACACAAGTGCGAGCGTAGATGCAAACTTGCTTAGATCTTAGTTGAAGGGGAACGAATATGAAAATGTACGCCTCATGTCATGAGACATTCACCCGGGTATTATTATGGGCATACCAGATGTGGCCACTCTCACCGAAGGCAACAATCACTTTATGTTAAGTCGAGTTAAATAGATGCGAATGAATGCCACCTAAAAAAAAAGTAAAGAGTGCCAAGTGCCAAGATGCCAACCGTAATAGTAATAGCAATCTGAGAACTAGTGCCACTATTCCTTAAATTTTTGTTTTAAATAAATGTAATTTTTATAAGAAACATAATTTTAATTAATTTATTTTAATATTCTAATGATCCAAAAACTTATTTTAAATATGGTAGTATTTTGTAATTTTCAGAATTTCATTTAGGCTATTTTTTTTTCTTGTTATTTTTTTTAATTTTATTTTTCGCTATTACTATTATTTATATTTATTATTATTATTATTGATTATATTATTATTATTATTATTATTATTATTATTATTATTATTATTATTATTATTATTATTATTATTATTATTATTATTATTATTATTATTATTATTATTATTTTGGTTATTTAATTATTAGTAATTATATTAATTATTTATATATATTATTCATTATATTATTATTTATATATTATTATTATTATTTATATTAATTATTATTATTATTATTATTATTATATATATTATTATTATTATTATTATTCATTAATTATTATTATTTTTATATCACATATTTCACAGGTTTAGGTCATATTTACTTTTGTATTTAGTATTTAAATAAATTTTTAACACAAATACATAGCGCCCGTAATTTCATTATTCATTTCAATCTCTCTTCTCTTATTATAAATTTGAGGTAATCAACTAATTATTGCCGGACGGGAGTCAATGAAATTTTATTATTACAGTATCTTTTTCTCACCTATTTTATATATATATATAGTATATTATAGGTACCCTTATTATGGATATATATGTAGTATAGTATTTAGGATATATATTATATATATATTATCCGTAGTATTTAGTAATAATATAGTAATAATATAATATAATATTATCCCTTACTATTTATTTATATTATAATATTAATCACATATATAAATATAGGTATGTATGATAATTATATTATAAATTTATAAGTATTTATTTTGAGTTACTATTATACCTGTGACTTTATTATACTAGTTATATGAAACCGAGCCTATTTTTGAGGAGATAAACCCTTCTATTTACTTATATTTATATATTTTGGGCTCATTAACTATTCTACCCTTCTTTTACCTTATTACGTATATATATTATTATTCATACAAAATTTCCGACAGAACCTGAATTTACTCAGTACCATATCTTTGTTACTCTCGATTCTAATTAATATATATATATATATATTAATACTATATTATATATAGTTATATTAATTTTATAATAACTTATTAATATATATATATTAATTTATTAATATAATTAAATAGTTATTATTATATATAATATATATATATTATTAATATATTTATTAATTTATTTATTTAATATATATTAATATAATATATATATTAGTAGTTGTGCAAAATATCCTAATCTCCACTTCTGATCTACCATTAATTATAATATTTGATATAATAGATTATAAGAATTATTATATTATCTCTACCAGCTCTGAGAAAATTCAAATCACTCAATACACAGATATTATATGCCTGAGTACCACAGGAGCTTGTAATTAAAATTAATTAGGAAGAAGTCTTTCTTTAGAAAAGAAATTGAAATTTTAACTATATATATTTTATATTTATTATATTTTATATATATAAAGAAAGTGGATCTATGGACAGCCATAACAATTGAAGAAATGTATTATAAAGTATTTCTTTAGTTATTACAGCTTGTTTATTATAATATTAATAGAATATATTATATTACTATATATTATATATTATTATTTAATATTTATGGTGTATAGGTGAGTGCGTTTTATTATATATAATAATATTAATTCTTTATATATATGATTTATATATATAACTATATAGTGATATATATATAGTGAGAGTATTATACTGAGGGTTATTAATATATATATATGATTATTAATTATATTATATATTATATATATATATATTATATATAAATATATATATATATATATTACATATATATATATATATATATTATTTATATATATATATATATATTTATCTTGTTACTGGTGAGAGAGTATATATATATTATAGTTATAATATTAGCTATATTCATATAAACTATTATTAATTATATACTATAATATATTATATATTTATATATATATATATATATATATATATATATTATAGAATTATATATTATATTATATATTACGCATACTATAGTGCATTAGCTATATTTGTACCATATGAGCTTATCATACCCCTATATATAATATATATATATATTATATAGTCTCCATTAAACGGTATTCACTAATTTGCTCTTACTATTAATATGATATATATATATATATACGTTTATTTGTCTGAACTGAATGATATATATTTATATTTATATAATTATGTCTTATATATAACTACTATATACCTATATATACAAGCCTAATTATATAATTTACTATATTGATATATATTTGCTGATTATTATTTAATATTTATATTATATATATATATCTAATATATATCACTTATTTGATACTATATACCTATATAGTATTAATATATTATATATTCTATAGTGTATATATATATATATATTATATATATATATAATATATTCTAATTATAAAATTTATAATATAATATATATGAATATAATATATATTAATATAAAATATATTAAAATTATAATAATATAATAACTTACTAAATATATATATATATATATATACTATATATATATATATTAATCACTGAATATAATATACTTTATATATATTCATATATAATAGTTATTACAGCATAATTTCTATTAATATTATTGATATATATATATATACTTGTATATTTAATATATATTTATATATATATAATTAGGACCTATATATATATATATAAAGAAAATCAATAAGTAGTTTCGAGGTTACAATCTCACATCTCTAGCCTAGCGTTTCAAATGGGAGGTTTGTCTCCCACCATCAACTTCGGGCTATAAACTTAATAACAATCTTCACATAATTTTACCAAGTAACATGTAAAAAATAATCTTTCAATATACATTTTCTCTTTAGGGTGGCAAAATAAATTCAGTAAAACCTAAAAGGTAACCTTGCCCTAATACTCCATTTTATTCTAAAAGCATTACTGTTAGATTGCTGGCATTATTATTGAATTAAAACTAAGGTTGAACTCTTTAAAAGACATTTTAGTTTTTATACAATAAAATATAGCTACTATGTAATTCAATAATAAAATAAAAAAATAATAATAAGATTATTATATTTAATTATTTATAGTCTTTTTTAAATAAATAAAATTGAAAAAAGTTATTAAATGTTGAACTGTCAGAAAATGATTTTGAGCGATCTAATGTTAGACTTTTACTCGCAATTTTTAAAAATTTCTTGAGATAGTACTTGAAATTTTTAATTGGTATGTGAAGTAGTTATCATTGGATTACACGCTGTCAAAACCCATTTGGAAATATAGAGGGATCATTGACTAGCCAGATAAGTTAACAAATGGTTATGGTCACATGTAAATATTAACGGTAATATTGGTGCTCAAATTCCCGCAGGCTTGTGGAGTAGATATTTTAGAAGCTTATATCGGAAAGACAATTTATATATAAACAGTCTAAATTGAAGTTAATGCTGGCCATTAAGCTGAGTTTGACCATAGGAAGACCTACAGATAAATCCAATGTCTAGAGAGATTAAAGCAAAAAATATTTGAAATGCTCCATAGATCACAGTCGCGAATTTTTGCTTATAACGAAATTTTTATCGATTGTTTGAGATTATGGAAGTTTAAATTGTCAAGTTATTTCTATGATACAAGTAAGATCAGTTTCTCTGTTATGGTAAGAGGGAATAAAAGTGCTGTTTATGCTAGATATATAAATAGATTTAGTTTGTTTAGCTGACTTCTTAAACATCTATTTTGATTAGAGGATTAATAAGTTCCATGATATGGGGACGCATGGATTAGGATGAACAATTTAAAACAGGATTAATTAGTAAAAAAAAGTAAAGCTATTTTTGTCAGGATTTTTTCAGAAAATACCTTCAGTCTAAAGTTTACGTTTGGAATGTGATTTTTTGGCCTTTTCATGGATACCGGATTGCTTAGTTTCTGCTCATTAGCGACTTTCAGAAAAAATTAGTTAGGTTGATAGACATAAGTTTAAAATATTTGGAGGTTTATTAATGTGTATGGAAATATCCCATATCCTCTGCATTAGTTTCATATTAGTTTTGTATTAAAGGATGAGACTATAGTTGTTGTGAATTTATTATTAAAATTAATTTTAAGGCAAGATCGCAATTCTGTGGGGTGCTTGGTGGGCTGATCCCCCACATTATTTTCACCCCCCCTAAAATGGATTATAAAAATTCGGAGGTTACTTATCAGCTCGGTCGAATTATTGACTGGATACTACAACATCTCAAAATGTATGCTTTCTTTGCCACACTCTAAATAGCTGTTGTTTTTCCACGGTGTTTTTTTTGTGTCCATGTAGGTGACACTCACGTCATTGATTCGTGGTGAATGTGGGTTATATTGGAAATCCTTTTTACTTCATTTAAAAACCCTGGAGGTGTATTTTGACTTTAGTTTTTCCTTGGGGGCGAATATCCAAAGCTGGGTAGAGGCCTAGATTTGTCCAAATTCTGAAATGACTTCTAAACTTGTAATATCCATAGATAAGGTCCATTACCTAAAAAAAGTACAGAGTATTTTTCGATTTTTTGAGTTTTGTGCTCAGCGTTGTCCATTTCCAAACTACTTTTTTTTTTGATTTTGAAATGAAAAATTGAGTAACATGGTTATTTATTTGCTTTCATTGGAGCGAACGTAGAGGAACCTTTGTTATACATGGACTATACACAGACTAGTCATAGGGTATAGCTTAAAGTATACGCGTTTGGGAAAAAGACCGGCATTTATTTCTTTCGTATAGATACTATTATATCTAGTTTATAGACCTAGACTGTACAGACTTTAGCCATTGGTTTGGATTTCGATTACATCAGATTACGCAAGGGACTATATTCTTTTGTCACCTTATACAAGAAGAATCTGGGGAATTATTCTATATAAAAAAAAATCTGCGTTTTGTAAAAAATTACAAAAGGAAAAACAAAAAATTCACTTGTTAGCTGAAAACGAGAGCCGCACCCATTGTGTATTCTTCGTAACCAAATTCTAAATGATTACAAAAGCCTGAAAAATTTTGATGTTGATCCGCATTTCAATAGGGTAGCAACATATTAAAAACTATAAACATCATTTTTTTTGGAAGTTCTCTTTGTCATTACAAATAAATCCTTAGTACAACGTTTTCCAAGATTTTAAGTGAAATTATAATGGTAGAATAGGTTTTTTAGTCACACGTAGCTTCATCTTCGTAAACTTTCTTTACAATCAGAAAAATTGGGTGGTCAAGGAGCTATGTAATAGGGTATGAAGCACTAATACCGAGAATTATTCACACCTTTTTTTACTTATAGATAATTGTTTTGTAATACTCAAAAGAAAAAATTTTTAAAAAATGTTCGCAATAAAATTTTTTTTTTTATTAGAAAACTTGGCTGCTCTTAAAGAATATGTTCTTCTAAACTTAATGTCTATATCAGAGAAGAATTTATACTATTAGTAAAAAGTTGTTATGCCGTTTCGCGACGTCTCATTCTATTCTGCCTTCTTCTTACTCTCAATACACTTCTTCTATCTACCCTTCGTTCCTCTCTTGCTCTCTCTCTTTATCTTCTTCTTCTTCTTCTCTCTCATCTCTCTCTCTCTCATCTAATTTTATCTTCTCTCTCCCTTCTCTCTATTAAAATCAATCAGAAAAAGAATGTTGTATTTAGTCATTTTTTCATTCTCATAAGACCCAAAAAAAGCTGAGTTTGGCAATCAATATGGTCCACCAGCGCCTGAGGCACAAATCACTCAAAAATCGATTATAAAATACTTCTGTACTAAATTTAGGTTAATGGCACGAACTATACATTAGACTATTATCTGAAGATATTCAAGAACATTAATCAATTTAGCAATGTCAATAGAAGTTTGCAGTGATGAATTCGAATGGCTAAACATCGCAATGGATTCAACACCAATTAATATAGTGCTGAGAAATACAAACGACTACAGTACATTCAAAAAAACACCACCGGGAAACAGCGGGATTACTTTAGAGGCCAGAAAAGCTACGATTTTGGGTGGCTTCTTACTATACAGTCCAACAAATCGGCGATGACAGGTTCCGAATTTTAATTTACTGTATCCATTTTTTTAGTGGGGTGAAAAATGGAAGTCAGCCTCTTGATAATAGATGTATTAATCTTCATTTGGACTGCGAGATCCGGGATTACACTAGAAAGAATTCTATGGTCTCGTTGGTTAGATAACGAACACTTAGTAAGAACTCGGTTAGAAAATCCTTAGTATTTAATCACCACAAGAATCTCTACATTTGGAATCGGGGGTATATAATCATTTTAAAGGAATGTAATATTTGAAAATAAATGGCATGAATATATCAGGAAGATACCTTTATTTGTTAAGATCTTTCAACTCTACGCCTTGTACGAGTTAGAATGATAAGTGAATTGAGCCGTGCACTGATAGAACAGTGGTGAGAAGAACAGCGGAGGGTTTTGGAGCACCCAGAGCTCAACGCAGAGTTTATAACAGTATGTAAAATTTAAGCAATTACCTCAAGGTATAAGCTCCAAGAAAAGGTGTCACTATGATTCAATATAGACAAATATCGTAAATTACGCTTGAAGGTATGAAGACCAGAGACATCGCGATATGTTTCTATCAGGATAATTAAAATGATACAAGAAGACTTGGCACATTAGACCACGTAGTACATTCAATCTATCTAGATATTTATTACCCGTCACGGCGAGTCCCCAACAGTAATATACTACATAGAATACAAAGTAATATATATATTACCAACCCTTATAGGGTATAATAATATAGCTGGATTTTATTTTCCTTATACTGAAAAAACCGTATAGCCTGGAGGTTAGATTACCAGTATATAATATATAAAGATAATTTTATACAATTATTTGTAAATATTATAGGAATTTTGATATATTTCACACTACAATCTTTCTTACTTGGGATTCATAGAAATTCTTAATAAAATTATACTCAGTAATAGCGAATCTCTTAACGGAATACACTAGAAGATTTAATAAGGCTTATTTAATATAAAGTAGTTTATTATTTACATAATAGTAGTAGATATTTAGTAGAGGTTACTATATATAATAGTATTCTCAATTTTATTATTATTCATGTACTCATACTATCTCGCACACCGTACACGTATTCATTTAGTAATACTATAGCTTACGCTGAGTAGTATAGAGGCGAATTGACATACACTCCTACTACCTCACGCATCACACACGCGTAGGAAATGTAACTCACTTACTCACTTCTCAAGTATATTTTTACATATAGTATCAAGCACGTAGGTGTCTATATATATACGTCTACTATTATATGTACGTACTATTTTTAGAGAACAACAAGGCAGATATCAACACTTATTCTTATATAACTATTGATCCTGATATAGGTATTTCATTATATTTGTATCATATTAGTCTATAGTACCTATTTCACAGAGAGTGAGTGAGAACAATAAATAATACAAACTGATCTTACATAGATTAGAGATACAGTATTTTACTCTATCACACACTAAATAGACGTATTAGGAGGATGAGTTGATGAGGATGTAAAGGAATTATATTACTAATATTCACCCCCGGAGTTCATACCAAGGGGAATTAGAGGAAAAAGTTGTTTGAAGCAAAAAATTTCCAGGCTTTCTAGCAGAAGCGCTTAAAGGCAAGCGAGCTCTTGTTGTCAGAAGGTATTCACGCCGGGTAAAAAATACTGAAAGAATTTAAAAGGTAAAGTTAACCCATTCTTCGCAATGCCAGAAAAGAGCTTGAGGAAAGGATACTAAAGATTACTGCCCTTCTTCTTCGGGAAAATACCGTTTTAGTGCACGAAGAATAAATTTTTGATATATTTCTGATGAACTCTACAGCTGCATGAGTTAACGTAGAGTTTGAAAAAGATCGGGTATATACTGAAGCCCATTCCCTTTTGGCGAATACCGTAGAGACAAGTCAGAGTTAATCAAGGATTTGCTAGTTTTATGTTTGGGAGAAGGAGTATTGGAAGATACTCTCACTAGCTATAGAGGATCACATCTGTAAGCCTCTCCAAACTCCCGAGGAAGGTCCAATTTCCAGCGGAACTCAAAGAAGTACGATCGAAAGTCGGCGAGTTTTGCGGAGGCAGTGGAGTGTCAACAACCTGTTCCTCGCCAGAAGACTAAGAAGATGATATAATGAGGGTGTATGACTATGCTAGGTGGTTGGTTGTTTAAAGAGAACATTTAACAGGATTAAGAGAAGCGATTAGAGGTTAGACAGCATATTAAATATTGAGCTTTATCTACAAGCCCATGGATTAGAGTAGGCGAGCTTGAACAATATTCTAGGTCCATTCTGTATAGAAAGACTTGAATGAATAAAGCAGGCATATAGCTACAAATAAAGACTATAGATTAATAACATCTCCATGTTTCAGCCTAGTACTTTTCTGTTCTTTTCAAGAATACTCGAGGAGGAAACCATCAGGCAACACAGTCTAAAAGAATGTTTGAAAAAATTGCAAATTATTTTTCTATATTTATCTGTGTTACGCCTGGGCGGACGCAAGCTGAAATCATTTGAATTTTTTTTAACTATGGTTTTGCTGATATTTCTTTAATTCTAAAAATCACATAAGAGATATTAAATTTAGAGAGTTTTAAAATGAAAAGATATCACAACCATCAAGAGAGATTTGAGTTCTTTCTTTGATTTAGATCTAAACTAATAATAAGAGTCCATTAACCAGTTTTACCTTATATTGTCTCGTCGGTAATATGTTTAGCACTGCAATATCAGATGAATGTACATTTTATGTTTGTTCGGTAACGACGTTTTAATGTTTCAAGGTTTTCACATACAGACTTCACGAGTCTACGCGACACACGACTACATAGCCCTTGGTTACAATAAACTACCCCTTATAGTGCCTTGTGAAAATATTATGTTTTTATATGTGGGTTTATGGCGAGTGTATCAGTAAACATTCAACAGACAGGATTCCCAACATTAGTATACCAGTTTATATAATATGAATTTCACCAATGTCTTTCGTAGAGCTGAATTTTAAAATAAGTGTAAATATATCCTCTAATATTATATTTATATAGTAATAATATAATATATCTATATATATTTATAATATCTATAATATATATATATATAATATATATAATATATATTACAAAATATATTATATATAATATATATTAATATATCCTATATATATATATATATTATATATATATATATATATATATATAATCATTATATTATATATTTATATTATATATAATATATATCTATATTATAATGAAGATTGGGGTTAACGTGTACTGAAATACGGAGTTATCGATGCATGAAATGGAAGATTATATGTTTATGAATGAGAATTTTATGTTGAAACGGAAGTTAGATGTAATGAAATGGGAGACATACTCCAAATGACGATTTAATATATTCAATTTAAAAGGGAATGTAATAAATTGTAGAAAACATTGAAGCTCTGATAATTATTATAAACACCAGACAATTGTAAACTCTATTTTTCTAATGATATTACAAAACCAGAATGAAAATAAATAATTTCAACATATAAACAAAAGAGCAAAATTATGGATTCAAAGCTCAGTAACTATAATACCAATTCTGGATTTTAGAGCAAAAGAGAGTAGCACTAAGTGTTCTTCAAGTTTTCCATAATAGGATGACCTGGCTTGATTTCATATTAAAGAGATTAAAACTTTAAAACAAAATAGGAAAGATTATCATCACCTGATCAAATTGAAGTAGACTTGTCTTATAAGGCAGGTAACTTTACTTATCACTGACTGGTCAATTAAAAAAGACCTTGTCTTTACTTTGCTTACAGCGAAACAACTTATCTTTGGATAATTATATTAAATTGACATTTTCTTTACTTTCCTTATAAGGCAAGCTCTTCTATTTGGTTAGTCAAGTTAAAGATCATGTCTAAACTTTGCCAATTCACGGGAGTGACTACTTTACTGTCTACTTAAGTCAGGTTAGGGAGGGCTTTTTTTTTAAAAATTTTCTACAATATATATATATAAATGTGGCATATATATATATATATATATATATATATATATATATATATATATATATATATATATATATATATATTATATATATATATATATATATATATATATATATATATATACGATAGCTAATGTCGTTTTCTTTGTCGAATTAGAAAGTGGTGGCTATTTAAAACTTTCTAATATTGTGATTGTCTACATAACTTAGTCAAATGCTAGTTCCTATTTATTTTTGGTCAAATTAGACCCACTGAATCTCAAAAATGCTTATGTTTCGTTCATCAAATTGGAGAAACCTTATCACTGATTCCAAAATCTTAGGAATACTAATCTTCTCTTGCTTAAACATTCGTTATTATTATTGTTATAATTATTATTATTATTATTATTATTATTATTATTATTATTACTATTATTATTATTATTATTATTATTATTATTATTATTATTATTATTATTATTATTTATTATTAGTTATTATTATTATTATTATTATTATTATTATTATTATTATTATTATTATTATTATTATTCCTATTTATATATATATATATATGATATTATATATTATATATATATAATATTTATATATATATATACTATAATATATATACTTATATATATATTTATAATATATATATATATATTAATATATGTATATATATATATATATATATATATATATATATATAATAAATTATAACAACATTATTTTTAAAAACAATGGAGTTGTCCTTAAAGAATAAATGGCCGAAAAAGACAATTTGAAAGACGCTGAAAAATGAGTTTCTTAAAACAAAGCTTACTTACATTTTTGGCAATAGACTTTGTTTTCCCACTTCATAAATATTATTATTTATTTTTAAAACGTTTCATATTTTTAATTAGAAATGTCATGACTGTATTATAATCTGTATTTCTTTGTGTGTTGCGTGTGTATACAGTATATGTATGCCGGTGACGTAAAGGAAATTATTTAAGTTTTTATAATATATATATATATATTATATTATATATTATATATATATATATATATATATATATATAATATATATTATATATATATATTATAATATTATTATATATAATATATATATATATATAAATATATATATATATATAATATATATATATATATTATATATATATTATATAT
>JABUQX010131707.1:0-7500 GCA_015478945.1 Trachelipus rathkii
CACGTAAAGTAATTAAATACATTATCAATTAACAATAGAGGGTAAATAATTTATACATATGTCTAAAAAAGATTCTTTTCCAGAAACGTGTTGAATATACATCCATACACTTGGGTAAAAAGCATCCTTCGTTTCGTTATCGACGCATCGATTAAAAATGGTATGTTGCTGTTGTTGTTGTGTAGATATATTTAATATAAGGAATGAGAAATACTATGTTAAACTAATATATTACTGACATAGTGGCCTAATTGCAAGCAAACTTGACCTTAATTGTTTACTGTATCATAAATAATAATGACTTTTAAATTCCAGGCTAGTCCTTCGTTGATGAATGCAGCTAATAAGAAGAGGAAGACCACCATTGCAGACATAACTCACATCTCTGTAGAGAAACTAAAAAAAAGTCGATGGAACGTCATACATATGAAGTAAAGGTTATTGATGAAAACTTCTTCCATGGACCAAGAGATCTTGAAGTATCGTTCGAAAAGGTTGTTAGTGAAGTTGTTGATGCTGTATTAAAAGACTTAGACTATGATAGTACACGTATGAGGGTTGGAATCAATTTCACGTTCGGTGATGACCAGGCACCTGATAGGAAATATTATGTCAACATCAGTTATAGAGATATATTAGACAATATTGCGGTGAAAGAGATGATGAGACGCTTGGAAGGTTCGTTCCAATGGTGACAAGGCAACCTTTACCAAATTCAAAGTAGTAGCTACTGTGTTCATGATAGCTAAAGGAAAAGGTAATGACTGTAAAACTGATACATTTGAACCACGAAATCTTAGTTTCAAACATCGTTACATTAGTAAAGTTCATCTAGAGAAAGGTGCTGTAGGTTGTGCTTTCAAAGCTGTTGTTCTGTTTAGGAAAATAATCAGAATGTGTGAGGGCAATATATATCAGTATGCTAATTGAGAGTGAAAGAGAGTTAGCTAGCTAAAAATGTGGTATGAATGATACGGTATCTTTTCATGCAACTGCCCTGAAAAATCTATAATATTTGAAAATGTTTATAGTCGTAATTATCCAAGGTAATTTATAAAAATACTACAACCATTTGAACGAAAAACAGGATAATCTTTATACATTAGAGTCATGGCGTGAGCAAATTATTACAAGTTATAACAGGTAATATGTTAAAGCTGAAAAGGCTTTGAGAATACCAAAAAAAACACGGTTATAGAATGGTATTTTCAATTTGGCTATGCCACTTTCAATAGTAATGTATGATTGTAGCTAAATTGATTTTGGGGAACATTATGATGTATTAGTGCCAGACGATTAGTGTCAAGGGATCCTTGATCACGATGGTATATTCTTAAAGAATGTTTGAATAATCGTAATTTTATAATAAAATCTGTTTTAAAAACATCAGGATAATAATTAATGTAGAAAATAAAGATTTGCAACTCTGCCTTACCAAATAAAGTGCTGATTGCCATGGTAGTTTCAAAATGATTGTACAAAGCTTTATTGCACATGATGTAAAGAAAATACGAGCCTAAAGAAGATGAATACCACGTGTGCTATATGAAAAAGAAAAAGAAGAATGAAAAGAACGCTAAGAAAGCTACTGATCCAGAGGTTTATACATGTTACTACGATATTGAGACATACCAGGAAGATAAAGGTTATGACGATAAAGGAAGAAGAATAATAGAATTGAGTCCTTATTTACTGGTATGCCAGATGATATGCGAAATGTGCACAGATAAGGAAGGTCCAAGAACAAGAACATTTAAATTAGAGACCGAAAAAACGCCTGTAAATCAATTTTTACACTAAAATTAATGGACTTTTCAAGTAAAAGACCTAAATCAAAAGTAATTGTGACAGCACATAATGGTGGTAAATTTGATCACCAGTTCGTATACGCTGCATTATTGACCCACCCAAGTTCAAAATCTATCAGCAGCAATCCTATAAAAAGAGGCAATAAAATCATTTCAATGGGTACGAATGGAAATATAGTCTTCAGGGATACATTATTATTTACACCTTGTGCACTGAAAAGCATGCCTAAATGCATGGGTGTCAGTGAAAAAGACAATTCCAAGGGTTTCTTTCCCTATACATTTTTAAAGATACTTTGAATTATAAAGGACTTATTCCAGATAAGAAATTCTTTGAAATAGAAAAAATGTCGACAAATGAAAAGCAAGCGTTTGAAGAGTACTATAATAAGTTTATAGGTAAAGAATACAATATTTTTGAAGAATGTGAAAAGTATTGTGCCCAAGATGTTAATATCTAAGAAAATGTTTTGAGAAGTTTAGGGGCAGCTTCATTAAAGAATTTGATATAGATTGTCTAGATAGCAACACAACAATTGCATCTTTATGTTTTACACTTTATAAAAATGTGTTTATGCCTGAGGAAAAAATTACTATTCTAGGTCGAGAGAACCCTAAGCCTTTCACCTATGAAGCAATTCGCTGGCTCTTGTATCAGGAAAAATTGAACAATATAGACATAAGGCACGCACGCAACGGGGGAGAGAAAGGGTTCAAAATTAAAAATAAATGGCTCTACCCTGATGGGTTCGGATATGTAAATGGAGTAAAAACTGCTTTCCTATACCATGGTTGTGCATGGCATGGTCATAAAGGCTGTAATAAAGGAAAAGGTACGCTGCATAGCGTATCGGCTGTGGATCGCTACAATCTCACCATGAAACAAGAAGATAGATATAAAGAAGCCGGTTTTAATGTCATACGTGTGTGGGAATGTGAATGGAAAATGCAAAAAGAAGAAATTATTCAAGATCCTAATCATACCGATAAAAATATAAGCATTAGTGAATATATTCAACGTCTTAGCAACGATGTTGTTAACAACAGGCTCATAATTGATGATTCATTGCTTGGAGGTCGTACTGAACCCTTTCGTTCATTATTATCCTCCAACTAAAGGACAGAAGATCATGTATTTAGACTATACATCACTTTATCCTTATGTACAGAAACGAATGAAATACCCTTGTGGTCCCCCAGAAAAACTAATAGGTGATAAAGTACCAGACATTGAATCATTCAAGAATGGACTCAACGACAAATATTTCGGCACAGCTTACATTAAGATTCTTCCTCCTCAAGACTTATACATCCCTGTCCTCGCTGAACGAACCAAAAATAAATTAATATTTCCACTCTGTGTAAAATGTGTTAAAGATAATAGTTCAAAATGCAATCATGATGAGAATGAACGTGCTATTGAAGGTGTATACACAACACCTGAAATTCAATTGGCAATAGAGATGGGTTACGAAATACTTAAAATATTTGAAGTTTGGTCGTTTAAAGAGAAGGAGTTTTTATTTGAAGGATATGTGAACCACTTCCTAAAAATAAAGACAGAGGCCTCAGGTCTACCAAATAATATTCACGAGGACGATCCTGATTTCGAGGAAAAACTTAAAGAGTTTATCCGTCTTTTCAAAGAAAAGAAGGTGTCGAACTTGATATTAACAATATCAAGAAAAATCCTGGGATGCGATTCATTGCAAAATTGTGTCTCAATTCTCTTTGGGGGAAATTTGCACAAAATACACCTACAAGAGAAGATGTAGTATGTACTAGTGATAAACAAGTATGGGAACTAATAAACCAAAGCGATATTGAAGTCCCCAGCGTTATTCCAATAGGCAGTAAATATGTTGTGACAGTTGTAAAAAATGCGCTAGCCGAACGATCATCAACTGCTACAAATATTCCTATCGCATCGTTTACAACTGCATATGCACGTATAAAATTATACGAGCTACTTAACAAAGTCAAACAAAGGGCATTGTACTGTGATACAGACTCTTGTATTTTTGCTAGAGAAAACGATGAAGTTCCTGAAACAGGAAACTTTTTAGGTGAACTAACAGATGAAATAGCAGATTATGGTCCTGGGGCCTACGGTGATTCCTTTGTGTGTACAGGGCCAAAGTCTTATGCTGTTAGAATAAGAACCGCTGATGGAAATATAAAATATATTGTAAAGGCCAAAGGCCTTACAATCAATAAAGATACAAAAGATACTATTAATTTTGAAAAACTGTTAAAGTTGGTGTATGATCATAGTTCTGAAAATAGTACAGGCCATGATGAGTCATTGTATGATGATATCAAAAACCATGATGTTACAGTGAAAGCAATGAATGAAATACAATTGTATAATGTCGATGAAGATGACGCACGAAACGATGACCTACCTCATAAAAAGGCAGCTCGAATAGACGAATCACAGAATCCTAATGCTAATTTACACGGGAGTAACAGAGGAGGGTTATGCTATAGTATTCCTACTACAACTTTTCAACCTGGAAAATACGGAGGTGTTAGTATTGTATCCGGGACCAAGATGATGCAACATACAGCTGATAAGCGGTTTTCTATCAAAAATTCTTTTCGAACAGCATCCTATGGGTTTAAGGGCACGTTAATCTCCATTTAATATATTATAAATATCCATCTATGTTTATTGTACAATGTTTAATGTTTTCTATGTAAAAATATTCTGAATAAAAAATGTAAATAACAAATTGGTTTTTATTACCTCTATTTATTATCAACCTTTGCGATAATATAGAAATGTGTGTGTGTGTGTGTGTTGTGTGTGTGTGTGTGTGTGTGTGTGTGTGTGTGTGTGCATGGTATGATAGGTATGTTATGTTTATGATAAAAAATATGTGATCTGAATCATTAGATCAATAGATCAATAGATCAATAGATCAATAGACTGGTGATGTAGGAGGGTGGCTCATTAACTGATTACTGATTTTGGTCAAGTCTAGGGTATGTAAAACATAACAATTTTTTAATAAAATATGACTTTAATCAATAGATCAATGGATCAAATAGATCAACAGATCAATAGATCACGGAAGGGTAGGGAGGGTAGTTGATTAACTTGATTTACTGATTTACTGCTTAGGGTAGTAAAACATACCAATTTTAATAAAATATGACTTTAATCAATAGACTAATAGATCTAATAAGATAGGAGGGTAGAGTGGGTGTTTTGATTAACTGATTTACTGATTTACTGCTTTAGGTATAAATGCAAATTTTTTAAGTTATAAACATAAAAAGAATAAATTTTTTAGTAAAAACAAAATGTTTAAAGAAAACAAAACAAAATAATAAAAGTTTTTGTGTTATGTTAAACAAAATATGACTTGAATACAAAATATGACTTGACTCAATAGATCAATAGATCATGGAAGGTAGGAGGGTGGCTGGATGGTGGTTTTATACTGATTAATCGATTTACTGCTTTAGTATGTAAAATGCTAATTTTTTAAGTTATAAACATAAAAGAATAAATTTTAGTAAAAACATAATGTTTAAAAATTAAAAGAAAACAAAAATAAAATAAAAAGTTTTTTGTGTTATGTTAAACAAAATATGACTGAATCAATAGATCAATAGACTCAATAGATCAATAGATCAATAGATCAATAGATCATGGAAGGGTAGAGGGTAGGTTGAGTGGCTTGATTTACTGATTTACTGATTTAATGATTTAATCTTTAAGGCATGTAAAAATGTAAATTTGGAAGTTATAACATAAAAAGTATAAAAGTTTTTGTGTTATGTTATACAAAATATGACTTGAATCAATAGATCAATAGATCAATAGATCAATAGATCAATAGATCAGATAGAGTGTGTGGTTTGATTAACTGATTTACTGATTTACTGCTTTAGGTGGGTAAAATGCAAAATTTTTTAAGTTATAAAGATAAAAAGAATAAATTTTTAGTAAAAACAAAATGTTTAAAGAAAAGAAAACAAAATAAATAAAAAATTTAAAATTACATTTCCAAAAAGAAATTAAAATAAATTTTTTTAAAAATTAAAACAAAAAATTAAACACAAAGTATAAATGTAAAATAAAAATAAAAAAAAAAAAAAAACATTAAAAAACATATTAAACACAAAGTTTAAATGAAAAATAAAACTTAGAGAAAAAAAAAAAAAAAAAAAAAGTTAGAATATAATTTTACTAATATTTTCCTCTGGGCATTTAGACGCAGAGTATGATTGTAAAAAACAAAACCTTTAAAAAATAAAGTAAGAAAAAATAAATTTAGATCGCACATTAATATATGAAAATTTAATACAAAGTTTAAAGGTAATTACAAAATTCTAAAATTACTGTCAGAAAATAAATTAAATAAAAACAAATAAAAAAATTATATTAGTTAATGTTTTTAAAAGAAAATGAGATTTGAAAATATAAATGTCAATCTTCTTAACCTTTAGAAAACGGGTTACCTTTTGCAAGATGCAATGTAATTGACGATATGTACATGTTAGAACAGAAGCAGTTAGTGTGAACAGTTGGTAAAGGGTTGTATTATTAAACGAATGTTTACTAACTGGTACCGCACTGGCTCCATCACCGGTACCGGTACCAACTCTGTCTCCTTCATCCTTCCTTCCTTCTTATTCCTTCTTCTTCATCCTTCCTCCTTCTTCCTCATTCCTTCTTCCTCCTTCTTCCTTCTTTTTCTTCTGTTTTGCATTCCATGTATTTTCCAGTCGGGACCCTCCGTTGGGGTCCCAGACACCCTTTACGAACTTACAATCCTCATATTCGAGATCTACAGGTTCAATAACATATATTTTGATGTAAATATGGGACTAAACGAATATTTATTAACTCGGCACCGCACCGGCTCCAGCACCAGTGCCGATGCCAACTCCGACTCCTCCGACTCAGACTCCTTCTCCAACTCCTTCCTTCCTCTCTGACCTCCCTCCATCCTTCCTCCTTTTTTCCGCCATCTTCCTTCTTCTTCTTCCTCTGTTTGGCATTCCATGCATTTCTTCTTTTTCAACTGGCCCCTCCGGGGGAATCCCTGAACTCCGAAGCCGACCTGAATCCTTCTCCACCCGCCCTCTACCCAGCTCCAAATTTCAGCCTTCTACGATCAATTTAATTTTTAGGGGGTTGCGCCCCTAAGGGGGGTGACGTTGGGGTACGTAATCCTGTGCGGTGCGGGGCCATATACGGTTATAATATATATTTATATTTATTTATTTATTTTTTATTTATTATTTATTAATTTATTAATTAATTAATTAATTAATTAATTAATTAATTAATTAATTAATTTATTTATTAATTTTTTTAATTAATTTATTCATTTTTATTGTGTTTGAAAACTGCATTTTTCTGTCGTGATAGAAAGGTTGTACTACTTCCGGTTTTACTTCCGGTTTTACTTCCGGCCGTCAGTATACATACCCTACTACAGCGATTAATCGACTGAATTTTAAATAATTTTCTTTCGATTATATTTTTTAGTGTAACAAGTCAACCAGAGCACGTAGAAAGACGATTTAAACATCGATTTAGGGGTAATCGATCACGATAAATCGATTGGAACCACTAAAAATGATCAATCGAACCTTCTAGGAACCAAAAAAAACCCTTTGGGGGGCTCCGCCCCCTTTTTGGGGTAAAACCCTTGAGTTCAGGTTCAAAACC
>JABUQX010131707.1:12500-30000 GCA_015478945.1 Trachelipus rathkii
GCTATAACCTCTGTTCTTCCTAACGTTTCCGAATCTATTCATAACAAGATATTTATGCATTTTAAATCTACTAATCTTATCTTTGACTGCCGGTATGACTTCTGTAAGGACCGCTTCATTATTAATCTTCTTTCCTTTTCCCGCAAAACTTGATCCTTTCTCATTTCGGTGAATCTTTTGCTGTGGCGCTAGACACATCGAAGGATTTTAATAAACTCTGGCACAAAATTTTCATTTATAAACTTCCCACTTTTGGTATTTATCCTTCTCTTTGTAACCTTCTCTTGATTTTCGTTTTACTCATTCTAAGGTTGCTGTTGTAGATAGTCACCATTTATCCTTTAAATCTATCCATAGTGATGCTACTCAAAATTTGTTCCATCCCCAAATCCTTTTTCTATTTTCTACTCTTCGACTGATAACTCCACCACTCATGAGTACTCCTTCCAATTTCAAAGACGACTTATTCAGCAGCAAATAAATAAGAAGGGTAGCCTTGAAGCAATTAACCCCTGACCTTTCTCGCATCTATAGTTGTGTTAAAGAAAGCATGGTAATTTTTAATGCCTCAATAACACAGTTTCTTCATTTATCTATCTGCTTGACATAATATTTCACACAACTATAATATCTTCTTTGAAAATACAAATCTAACCTTTTTTTGTTATTAATATTCTCGATATTTTCTTTTTACTTGATCCTTCTTAAAATGATCACATGTTCTTTCTAACAAGTTGGGTGTTCTGAAGCTCCTACGGAACTTCTTCTCACACCCCCAGTTGCTACCTATGCATATGGGTGTTGTTCCCCCTTGTGTGGATTATGAATCACATATCTGGGGCTGTTCCACACATATTTCTCTCCTTGATAAAGTGTATTCTAGGGCTTGTCACTTCCTTAACTTTTCAACTCTAACTAACTCTCTCCAATCTTTTTGGAAGTGGAACAGTTGCATCACCATACTTATTCTATTGTTCTTACAATTTCCATTTTGCTCTTTGAATTTTGGAGTCATGTCTCATCCTTCTTTTAGGAGAGTTCCTGCCACTCTTATTTCAGACATTCTCATCCTTTCTCCGTTCAACTTTCTGATGACTCAGACTTAACTGCTATGCTCAATCTTACATGTGCTCCACTGCTAAAATCTGGAGCACACTTCATTTATCAATTTTCAACTTCCTTTGTATGCACACTTTCAAGCTCTGCTATCGGATCATGTCTCACTTTAATATAACTAAGTTTCCAATTCTTCAAAAATTCCGATGGAATTTGGTAAGCTTCTGGCCTTTACCCACTGGAACATATACTATATATATATATAATAGTATATATACACACATTATATATATAATATAAACCATATAATAAACTATATATAATATATTAATGTATAGTATATATATATATTATATATATATATAATATTATATATATATATATAATAAATATATAATATATGTATAATATATATATATTATAGTAATATTATATTATATATTAATGTATAAATAAATATATATATTATATATTATGTATACTTATTAGATATAATATATATATAGTATATATATATATTGATATATATATTATATAATATATTATATATATATATATATATAAAATATATATAATTAATATATATAATATATATATATTAAATATAATATATAATACTATATATATAATATATATTATATTATATAATATATATATATATATATATAAATAATTATAGATATATTATAAATTATTTTTACGAGTCACAACCACTTTTACTGCACTCGAACACAAATTAAAGGTGCAGATCCTCAAAGATAAAGAAGATGAGACAAAGGAAAAAAATAACACTTTAATCGCGAAAGAGAATATATTAAATTTGAAGACTAATTATAAATTATTATAATAGATAATGATTATAATATATATATATATATATATGATATATTTATATATATATATACTATAAAATTAATTTATTATATATATATAACTATAATATTATATATTCTATCATTATAATATATATTATATTTGATTATATATAATATATAATTATATCATATGTCATATATATATATATATGGTAAAAATATTTCCATATTTTAAGCAAATTTTTTTTTTTTTTTTTTAAATCAGCAATTTAAAATTATGAAAAAATATAAATGATAGACTTGAGCTGTTAATTTATAACACATAAAAACTGTTGGAAAAGTAAACTGATTGAAGAATTTCTCTCTCTCTCAATTATAACTTTTTAACTAATCCCTAAAAATGTTTATTTACTCTAACATCTTAATAGAAATTTTCTAACTTAAAAAAAAAAGATTAATAGTTGTTATTTTTTATATTGTTATCGTATTTTGATGTTATAATTTCTTTTTTTTTTTTAAATTGAGTTGCAAACGTTTTCCTACTATTTATTTACTATCTAAATATATAAATAAAGTGTATTAGTGGTGGAGCAATCGCCCAACTAAGCAAGAGACTTAGGTTCGTCACTAGTCGGGTGTGTGAGTGTGAGCTCTTTTTCTCTTCCTGGCTCCGTTTTGCTCCGACAAAAATTGAGCACATCCCCTCCTAGCTTAGATCTCTGCCCGTGAGCGGTGGTGTTCACTCAAAAAAAAATGCGTTCATTTAGAGCGCTTTAGTAGAAAAAGAAGTAAAAACATTGGAACATCAAAACTTTTTATAGTTGGTTTAAACATATATATATATATATATATATATATATATATTTTAATTAAATATATATATATAATATATATTATATATATATATATAATATAATATATATTATATACTATATATACTTTTCTACGCTGTAATCTGTTAACTTTCAATACAGTTTCATGGTTGAAAATGTTTACAAGTGCTATATTCGTGTTGCATCCTTTTGAGCTAACCTATATATATATTATTAGTACTAGTAGATTATATAATCATATAGTATATAATATAGTATATTATTTAAATAATATCTAATAATATATATATAGTATATATATTATATATATATATATATATATATATATATATTGTACGTCAAAATATTCCTTATCAACAATGGCAGTTTAAGGCAATAATTTTCCCCTAAAAAGCATTAAATTTGCATACCTCCATCAAATGTTGATGAGTATAAAGTACCATTGTTTAAATTTCCAGGAAAGAAGGAAAATGAGTTTCTTTAAACATCATTCAAAATAAATAAGAGTAATTGTAATTAATTATTTAAAGGCTTTTTAAGCATGTATTTAAGTTTAAAATTTAAAATAATATTTATTAAAAAATAGGTAATATGGTTTTAATAAATTATTTGAACGACAAAAAAAATGTCGATTTTATTACCCAAATAGAAAATGAAGTCCGGAATCACGAAATCGATAAATTTTGATAGTTCGGAGTAGGAATCAAAACCAGAATTGGGTTGTAGTTGGTTTTCTTGAATCCGGGATAAAGTGCTAAGGTGGTTCTCTTGAAACCGGAATCGGGTTGTAAAGCAGTGTTGTTGAAACCGGAATCGGGTTGTAAGGTGGTTTTCTTGAAACTGGAATCGGGTTGTAAGGTGGTTATCTTGAAACCGTAATCGAGTTGCAAGGTGGTTTTCTTGAAACCGGAATCGGGTTGTAAGGTAGTTTATTGAAACCGGAATCGGGTTGTAAGGTGGTTTCTTGTAACAGGAATGAAGTTATAAGGTGGTTTTCTTGAAACAGGAACGGGATGTAAGGTGGTTTTATTGAAACCAAAATCGGGTTGTAAGATGGTTTTCTTGAAACCGGAATCGAGTTGTAAAGTGGTTTCCTTGAAACCGGAATCGAGTTGTAAGGTGGTTTTCTTGAAAACGGAATCGGGTTGTAAGGTGATTTTGTTGAAACTAGAATCGGGATGTAAGGTGGTTTTCTTGAAACTGGAATCGGGTCATAAGGTAGTTTGCTTGAAACTGGAATCGAGTTGCAAGGTGGTTTTCTTGAAACCGGAATCGGGTTGTAAGGAGGTTTTATTGAAACCGGAATAGGGTTGTAAGGTGGTTTTCTTGAAACCGAAATCGAGTTGTAAGGTGGTTTTCTTGAAACCGAAATCTTGCTGTAGGAGGTCTTCTTGAAACAGGAATCGGGTTGTAAAGTGGTTTTCTTGAAACCGGAATCGGGTTGTATAGTGGTTTTCTTGAAACCGGAATCGGGTTGTAAGATGGTTTAATTGAAACAGGATTCGGGCTGTAAGGTGAGCAGTACGGGAGCGGTTCTGAAGGCAGCAGGGAATTTTTTGAACGCAGTGGGAATTTTTTGAAGACCGTGGGAATTTTTTTTCGAAAAAACGAAGTTTTTTTTCGGAGGAAAAATAATAATAAAATAAATAAAATAAATAAATAGTAAATGTTTAATTTACGATTATTATTTCCTTCGCCGAGCTGGTCCCCGCACCGAATGCGTCATCACTCTGCGCCACACTGCCCTGCACCACACCACACCACACCGCACTGTCCAGCACCTAGCAACATCCCTAGCAACAGGTAGGGTATGCGTCATGGTATTTGCTTCAAACATGATACCTTATATGGGGGTAAAGTAACCTCGTCGTAGACGAGGTTAAGTGGCCTTGCATCACCGGAGAGGGGTGTTAGCTCCTAAAAATAGGAAATAATCGTAGAAAGATGAAATTTGGAGAGTGCATAGAGAAAGATAAGAAACATTTGATATTTCTACTCTTGAACATTTTTTAGTGAGACTATTCCACTCATCTATGCCCTTATATGAGATGGCCCTCCGATATTTCGTTAGGGTGAATTTTGCTTTGTGTAGGGCAGTGGTCGGCAAACTGCGGCTCGCGAGCCACATGCGGCTCTTTGACCCCTTGAGTGTGGCTCTTCCACAAAATACCACGTGTGATTGAAACTTCGTGATGACTGGCTTTCCTATTTCTACTTTTACATACTTAGTTGATGTTTGCGTCTTTATCTTTAGGCTAGTGCTCTGAAGCGACTTAATGAGAAAACATTTCTAGAAAGATTAAATGTATGCGTATCGTCAAATCGTATCTTTGTATCGTGTTCTGCAATGCATTACTTCCGAGAGCGTGCACCCGCAGGAAAGACTAGAATTGTAGTTAAAATCCGCACCCCTGCTGTTGGTAATTCCACCTGCCTCTTTCCGAATTGCTTTGCTTCTCCAGCAAGGGTTTCCCCCACCCAGTCGTTCTGTTGGGGGAGGCGTGCCTGTTTCGTGCACGAGTTGAGTGAGCCAGTCACTCAGCAGTCTCATATGCCGTGGTTAGTGCTAGTCCGGAGTTCGCAAAATCGGCGCGCTGTGACAAAAGTATCTACTCGAAGCATAAAGTTCTGTATATTTCCAACCAGCTGTAAATCCTACAGGTATTTTTTGTTATCAATTCAAGAATGTAATTATTTTGTGTTGGTGGCTTTATTATAATTGTGTCTTTTTGTAAGGAAGATAATTTATTGTTATTATTCATTGGGGTTAAAAATATATACAAGATAAATATTTAAATTTGTAAATAGAAAGTAATGCTTATTCTAATCTACGACAATATAAAAATTAAAAACATTTTCAGTATGTCTGTTTGACATGACTACAAAGAAGAAGCAAAGAAAACGGAAGACGAAAACTATGAATTTAAAGTTGAATGGACCCGAGACTTTCGCGTTTATTCCAAACTTAAATGGCCTTCTGACCTGTCTTATTTTGTAAGGAAAAATTGGCGCATAACAAGAAATCAAATTTGGAAAGACAAAACTTTACAGCTAAACACTTGCATTAGTACTATAATATCCTGTCGGTGAATGCAAGGAAGAAAGGCAGTTGAAGGAACTCGGAAGAGTCAAGAAAATCAAAGTTCTGTATTTTAATTACTGGATGCCAATCTTCAAAATGTTAATATTCCAAGTTTTGTGGTTAGTCAAGAGATTGTTAAGAGAGAGAAAAATTGGTAAATTGCCTATTATAACATTAAAATTGTTTTATAAAACATAAATAGCTATTTCGTGATTTTAAGAACAAAGCAGATATTCTAAGAAAAAAATTAAGATGTTTTACTAGTTGTCCTAAAGCAGTGAAAGATAGAATACTCAAAATGTCTTCGAATATAACCAACCAGCAAGTGAGATCTTAAATTGCGTTTCTTTCAGCTTTATCAATAAAGCAGTTGACCAGTTCTTGTAGGCATAAATGATACACCGCAAGTTTCACTTATTGTACGATTTATTTCATCTACAGGTCCTTAAAAGAAAGAACTCTTTAATATTTATTGCCACTCAAAGGTCAAACACGTGGAGAGGATATAGCAAATTCTGTAGTGGAGTGCAATGAAAAACATCATATTCCACTCGATAAAATTGGCTCAATTTCAACAGACGGGGCGAAAAGTATGACCGGCGTAAGAAACGGGTTTGTTGCTATTTTGAAAGAAAAAATTAATCACGAGATAGTTACTTACTATTGCATCATTCATCAAGAAGCGCTTTGTGCGCAGACATTTCCAGAAGAAATTTGCAAGGTTATGGAAATGGTGATTAAGATTATCAACTCCATTATATCTAAAGATTTTCATCACAGCCAATTTAAAGAATTTTTAGTTGAAATGGAGAGTGAGTATGCAGATCTTCTGCTGCATATCAAGGTACGTTGGTTATCAAGTGGAAACGTTTTGAAACGTTTTGCTTCCTAATTAAGAGAAATTCCACTATCCAGATCTAACAAATCGATCAGGGGATCTAAAAATTTTATTTCCAATGTAGACAGTTACATCCATCTTAAATCAGCTTATCGTAAACTAAAGGGGGAAGGAAAAAACACAAATTTTTTTCGATGTTAAAAGTTATTTCATTCGAAAACAAATTATTTCTTTTTTTTTTTTTTTTGAAACATCGCCAAGAAAATAATTCTGATATTAACATTTGCAATTTCAAAACAACACTTTTAAATATGAGGGAAGCTTCCTCAACAGGTTTCAGGAATTCAGAAACAGCAAAGCCACTTTAGCCTTTGTTAAATAAAACTCTTAATGCTATTGTAACAGAACTAAATTTTTCTCCTTTTAATATTGACATTGGCAACTTTGGAATGCAATTGCTGGATTTAAAAAACAAAGAATTGTGGAGCTCGAAATTTGAACGTCTTTGTGCTAATATAGAAATATTGGAGAAAAACAAATGTAAACTTAGTTCACAGTACAAGTTCTGCTTTGAAAGACCTGGAGAAGGAAGATATGTTGATTTCTAACACCTGGAATAGTATTCCTGACTCATATAATTAGCTGAAAATACTAGCGTTTTTTGTTATTTCCTTATTCGGGTCTACATATTCATGCTAACAATCATTTTCAAAGAAGAACCATATCAGAAGTAAGTTGAGAAGTCGTTTATTGATTGAGAAAACCTTTGGAATCGTGCCTAAAATTATAAACAACATACAAACATGACTTACCCAAGCTTTCCAAGGAGATGCAAGGCCAAGGTTAAGTATGATATCTAGTTTTATTCAACGAATCTAAGACTTAAAACTTTAAGTAAAGTTTATTAAGTTTAATTTTTGGGACCGTTGTGGAGTGAAAGAAGATGTAGTGTCGAGGATTGAGAAAGGCATGTTGAGATGGTTTATTTGGACATACAGAGAGGATGAACGAGAGGAGACAAACAAGATAAGTATACAAGACGATTATGGATGAAAGAGTTGAAAGGGGTTGACCTCAGAGAAAGTACCTCAATCAGGCTGAGAACGTTTTTGGAAAAGGCCAGTTTAGGAGTACCTTAATTAAGTTAATAACAGCGTACCTACCTATATAGTTTAAGTTTAAAAATTTGGCTCTCAAGAGAAATATCAATCATTGTACTGTTGATATTTGGCTCTGTTGACTAATGAGTTTGCCGACCACTGGTGTAGGGTAAGGGAAATTGTGCTACAGAGATTGTTTGTTCTCGAAGTTTGGTTCTGTAAAATTATGTTAGTCAAAAGATCATTTGCAGTTTCATTTGTGAATTTAAAGATATGACTATTTACTCTAAGTGTGTAAATATCATGTAGTTTTAGCATAGAAAAATTTTTGAAAAGTGGGTTTGTGTGTTCACGGTAGTTTCGAAGCCCTCATATTACACGAATTATTTATTTATTTATTTATTTTAATAATTATTAAAGATTGCAACAAGTATTCACTTGCACAGCCGCATACTGAAAGACAGTAAAGTAGGTGAGGTTAAACAAGACTAAAGTGAATGCTTTTTAAAATATATTTTGGAACAAAATTCCTTATCTCAAGAAATGCATAATTAGCATAGGATAATTTGCTAATAAGACTGTGTTCTTTGAAAGAAAGCTTGTCATCAAGGAAAACACCTAATAACTTGGCAGACGATAGCCAATTTATAATTATATTTTTTGCTCTTATATGTAGCTGAACAGGGTTCTTTTGATTTGTTATTACTTGGTAATTTGCTTTTTATAGATTTAGGGGGAGTCTACCCATGTTATAATGTTTTTAATTTATTGTTTACCTTGTAGTTAAGTGTGTTTATATTTCGGTCTGATATTAAGATTGCAGTGTCGTCGGCATATTGAGAGTGTATTGAACTGTGACAATTTTGAAAGTCATTTGTATATATATTAAAGAATAGCGGCCCCAAAATAGAGCCGTGAGGGACACCGTGGGGAAATTGAGGTGTGTGAGGATGATGTGTCTTCTAAACGAACGTATTGTATTCGGTTAGATAAGTATGACTAAAACCATTGTAATGAACCATTAGTGATACCAAGTCTCTCTAATTTGCTTAAGAGTAGGTTGTGTGGAACTACATCGAATACTTTCGAGAAATCTAATAGTACAAGTACACATGTTTGTTTTTCTCTTAGTGCTTTGTATAACTTTTCAGTTAGGAGGATAAGAGCATCTTCTGTGTTGCGGTTTTTGGTGAAGAAAAACTGATTTTGTGAGAGAAGTCCATTTTCATGCAAGTAATTAGTAAGTTGTGCGTGAACTAGTTTTTCAAAAATTTTACAAGTTGTATGCAGGATTGAGATCGGACGAAAGTTTTTCGGGAGGAAGGTGTCAGCATTCTTGATAAATGAGGTAACTTTTGGAGTTTTTAATTCAGTTGGAAAAAGATTTAGTTCAATTGAGTTGCTATAGAGAGTGCTAATATAATTGAGATTTCTTTCTTACAGTTTTTGTATATCCAGTTTGGGACACTGAAGGTCATAGCTTTTATTCATAAAACCATTTTAAACTCACTCAACGTCATATGTTGATATTTTTTCGAATCCAAAGTTCTGTCCCTCGTACAGTCTTAAATAATCAGCAAATAACCTTTATGTTCCTGGAGCATCGGCTGTTAATGCTGCCCCTACGGTAGTAAAGTAGGAATTCAATTCATTAACTATATTAATAATAATAATAATAATAATAATAATAATAATAATAATAATAATAATAATAATAATAATAATAATAATAATAATAATAATAATAATAATAATAATAATAATAATAATAATAATAATAATAATCAAATGTCAGATTCTATGGAATGAATAATTTATGCCATAATTATGAGCGTAACCTATGACATTTTATGCACGTTCCGGGCGTGACTTTATTCTTGTAAACATCGATAATATTGCAATATTGATGCAAACTTTTAAATTAAGAACAGCAATACCTATACTTCATAATTCATTACATCGAGAGAGAGAGAGAGAGAGAGAGAGAGAGAGAGAGAGAGAGAAGAAGAGAGAAAGGAGAGAGAGAAAGAATTATAGAGAGGAGGGAGAGAGAGGAGAGAAGAAGATGAGAGAGAGAGACGAGAGAGAGAGAGAGAGAGAGAGAGAGAGAGAGAGAGTATTCGAAAAGGGGAATTAGCAATAAATGGAAGGAAAACAATGAATGGAAGAAGGAGAGAAGAGAGAGAGAGAGAGAGAGAGAGAGAGAGAGAGAGAGAGAGAGAGAGAAAAAAAGAGGAAGGAGAGAGAGAGAGAGAGAGAGAGAGAGAGAGAGAGAGAGAGAGAACTACCTACTCCTTCTTAACCCTGAAACCCGGTTGCTAGGCGACCGATTTTTATATATTTTAATATACAGTTTAAAGACTTTTTTTTTACTTTATTACTTAAAAGAAATAAGAAAAATATCAGTCGTACGTAATGATATTTGTGCTCGTTTTGAAGCCACGTTGAATGAAATTTAAGCAATTTTCTTAATGATTAATGAAATATTATTTTAGAAAATATGACTTACAGTAGCGTAACTGCTGAGTAATGTCTACATACTCTCGAATTCGAGAGGTGAAAGTCCCGGTTCGATCATTTTGATCTTTCCAAACATCTCAACCATCATTTCTTGGATCATCTAGAGTCCTATTCCTTTCTTTCCGATCATCAGTATGATTTTCGGAGCTCGAGGTCTACACTTGATATGTTTTCCTTTCTCGCAGATTTATGGTCTTCTGTTCTTAGGGACTCTGGAAAATCTTGTGTGATAGCATGCGACGCTGCTTTTCAAGCTCCTTCCCTTTGCTTGTTTATTTTTTTAGCTTTCTTTCAAATCGTTTAATATCGACGGTTGTTAATGGAACGACTTCTTCCTTTCCTGCCAGATGCTGTCCCACAATGCTCTCTCCTATCATATACTCTATTTCTACTTGTCATTAATGAAGTTCTTAGCTGCTCAACTAACTCTATTGATTCATATGCCGATGAATCGACCCTCCATTCACTTATTTCAAATCTGCTCCTTTTTTTGCATCAAGATTTGCCTCTCACCTTAATCTTTCCGGCTCTATTTTCTTCCTTTCCTCAGTTATTAAAATTATGCAAGGATCTTATTAGTCCTTTTATGGAGTACTACTCTCCCATCCGGGGGAACTCAGCTTTCACCCTACTTTTGAATAGGGCAGAAACAAAGACCAAAAGGCTTATAAACTCTTCCATACTTTCCAAATCACTTGACCCTTTATCTATGCGACGCAACCCTAGTGCTGTCTTTTCCTGTAGCAATTATATTGAAAAGAACTAGTATGGCACGAATACTTCAGCGCCATAGTTGCTCAAGAGATGCAGTGTCGGTAAATGAATTTTGTACGGACATTAGCAATCCATGCTTATTCGCTTTGGAGCTCCTTTCTTTCCAGCAACCACTGCTATGTGAAATTTTTTTCCGTCCTATATGTTTCCTATCAAATTTATTTTCTTTTAATTTAAAGCTTCGTATTTAATTTGAACAATTTTATTATTATTGTACACTAACTCCTCGCGAAAAGAGCTCTTCCTGTGAGCGGTGGTGATATATAAAATTTATAACACATACAAATATATATATATATATATATATATATAATATATATATATATATATATATATATATATATATATATATTATATATATATAATATATATATATATATATATAATATATATATATATATATATATATATATATATATATATATATTCGTGTATAAGGCTAAGTGTAATTAATTCCATAAATAAATCAAATGATACGAGTTAAAATGGCGATTATTTAGTAGGTAAATTCTCCCCAAAACTAATAATCGATGCTTAAATCCTTAGAGAAACACTGAATCATGGTTCAAAACTTCAAGGTGAATGCATGTTTATAGAATGATGATGGGAATGAATTATTAAGTGGTTACAATCATAATTTTTAAGCTTAAAATCATTGGTCATAATTTCGGAGACGATTTTTTTTTGTTGTTCTATGAAATAATTATTATATATATATATTATATATATTATATATATAATATATATATATATATATATATATATATTATAATATATATATATTATATACTATATATATATATATACCTATATATATATATATATAAATATAAATATATTGTATTATACATATATAATATATATATATATATATATATATATTTTTTTTTTTTTATATAAAAAAATATATATATATATATATATATATATATATATATATATATATATATATATAGCGAAAACAATATGCATCCCCTAAATATCACAATCGCAGCAACACTCAACAAAGCCATACTAAACCTCACTTCTCTAATCCAAAAAGCAGCTATAAAATTCATTCCCAGAAGATACGTTTAAAAAATACAACCCAAACCTAATACCTGAAATAGAACAAACTAATTGCGAAACAACGCAACAATAATACCCACATTACTGGGAAGGAATAAACAGTTTAAGGGTCTCTGAATTCTGAAAACATTAACTGAAAGACGATACATTCCTCTCTTCAAATAAAGAATAAAGTTTCCTCATCAAGAACATCCAGCACACGAATAACCCAGAATGGGGAAAACAAAAAATATAATGAAAAACTAAACCAACCAACAAACATTACACTCATGAATCCATAAAAAAAACTCAAACAAACAAAAAACCCCTATCCAACAAACAACACGCAAAACATTCTCTGCAACTCACTTCGCAAAGTAGAGTTAAAAACACACACACACCCTCAAAGAGGAAAATCATCAAAACTCTCAAGAAAATAAAACTCAACCACGACCCAACAATAGAAATAACCACAACTGACTTAGAAAACGTAACAAAGACATTCTAAAAACTCACCTGGCCAACTGGCCCAGACAACATTTCAAACAAACACCTCAAAACTTAGGGAACACAGCTTTTACTCAATTAGCACAATTATCATCCCAAATTTAAAACCAGGAAAAGACCCCTCTGACCCCTTATCATATCGCCCCATTCTCTATTATCAACACGTTATTCAAACTACTAGAAAAAGCCATACTAAAACAAAATAACTCCACACATCAACCAAACACAAATTCCAACACGGCTTCAAACTAAACCATTCAACCACAACCGCACTAATAAACATCATTCAACCCACGATCAACAGCCTAAACTCAAAATCCATTACAAAACAATAATCATAGCAATGAATATCAACCAAGATATCAAATTGGTTCGAAAACATTATTGAGCCACAAAATAAAAAATCTAACATCCCCGCTAACCTAAATAAATGGATTTTCAATTTCTATTCAGGAAGGAAACAGCAACAACTACGAACAAACATTACCAAAAACCTGAACACTAAACATCGATAACGTACTAGACCCCAACAAGGCGCAATCCTTAATCCCCCATCACATTAAACCTTATTCAAAACCTATATTCCCACAATCACAAAACAGACCACAAAAACATAACAACTTACACAGATGACATTACCTCTACATACCAGAACCTAAACACTGACACAAAACCCGATCAAAACAAATACATCAATTCAAGTCCAAACATGATTAACGAAAACAGAATGTCCGCTCACCAAACAAATCATCAACCACTTTAATTCACCAACGATCGCCCAACTTGCACCACACCCAACCCCAAGTCTATTTAAAAACAACATTGCCATAACCTTCAACAAAATCCTCGGAGTAACACTTGACACTCATCTCACCTTTACAAAACACACTGACAATATAATTTCATCTGCAAACAAGAAACTGAACATATTAAGAACCATCGCTGGCACAGATTTTACAAACAACAAACAGACATCCACCACCATATACAAACAATACATTCGTCAGACTCTAAACTGCTCCTCTTCAACTTGGCACCCACTACTGACTAAAAACAACATAAAGAAACTGCACTGCCAAACAACGCAAAGCAAAGCACTAAGAACATAACAGGGCACATCAACTACACACAACAACACCTACACGAGAAACAAAAATTACTACCCAAAGAGGACACACCTGGACATGATAGGCACAAAATTCTTTACCAGAACTCAAACACCCCAACACCCATGCCACATTGACCTCTCCAACCCCATCCACCACAAACTCAAAACAACCTCCATCTTCACCAGCTCTATATTACAAACAAATTCTGAACAACATCTCACCTCCACCAAACAACACAGTCATACACCAAACAAATTAACACGACACAAACAGAAAACTACTTAAGATGCAGACCACCAAACAACATTTTAAACAAACATCCACCAGAAATAGTACCAGAATTCAACTCCTTACCAAGAACTAGCCAGCCATCCTTAGACAAATTAAGATGCGGCCACCACCCTAACTTACAATATTACAAACACAGATTCAACCTCAACCAAACCACTAGAAATATTTGTCCAAACTGTAACCAGGTCCCGGAAAACACATCCCACTTTTCTCTCTCCTGTCTATATAACTCTCAACCCAGAGCAATCTGGAACATTTTAGCCCTGGAAGAACTCTGGAGGAGGCCGGTTGCGTCGGCGGGGTGATTTGGACGCGGTATGGCCTCGCCCATGATGGGGTGGTCAGGGGTGAGAAAGTAAAAAATTTAAAATATTAGTATATATATATATATATATATATATATATATTATATATATTATATATAATATTATATATATAGTATATATATATATATAATATATATATATATATATATATATATATATATATATATATATATATATATATATATATATATATATGTTATATATATAATATATATATATATATATATATATATTATATATATATATATATATATATATATATATATATATATATATATTATATATTATATATATAATATATAATATATATATATATATATATATATATATATAATATATATATATATATATATAATATATATATATATATATATATATAATATATATACTCATTATTCATTCATCCATCCACCTTCTTCCCGCCCAAGGTGCTGTTGGAATGTGTATGCACGCATAGAAAACAAAAAAGTAGTAGAAGGAATATGAAGCAAGTTTAAACGAAAGCCTAAGCCTTTACCACCCCCTTATATATATTAGTGAGAACTCGCTGCGGTCAGAAAATCCACCCTAGAGCTCATGGGACCGCGATGGACTTTCACTATGGCATACTCGTCCAATTGTAAGGTTCATCCCCTGGCCCAGGTGGGCCACAAACTTACCCCCTCACAAAACCCAGCCATTCACTTCGTATATTGCATCTTTCTTCTCGCCTCTGCCAAAACTCCATTCCTCTCCTCCAGGCATTCATTTACGGACTCATTCCCATTTTCTTCGGTCTCCCAGCCGGTCGATTTCCAGTACACTCACCACTATATTTCCACTTAACCTACGACTATCATCCATCCTTTCACATTACCAAACCATCTCCAATGTCCTTTTCATTTATTCTCTCAATTTACTCCCTTTCTTCACACCAACAACTCCTTAATGCGTTCATTCCCCCATTTTATTCAATTCTTCTCACACCTAACACACCCTTTATGATTGTCCATCTGAACACATTTGTACTTTAGATCTATACCCTTAGTCCAGACCATAGTTTCAATACTATACCTTTAACACAGGTAAAATTATACCCTCATGTAAGACCTAGCGCCACTCAAACTTATTCCCTTTACATTCACCAACGATTTAATTGCACCAACCACCTTCCTACCATTCACAGCTTTCCTACTACACACTGCATCATCCGTTCCCTTTTCATTCAACATAATATCCTAAATGTTTAAACTCAGACACTTGTTTCAGTTGCTCACCATCCAACATAACTTCACACCGAGAACTGTCCTCATTCACAACCATAACCTTACTCTTAGCTACGTTTACTTTCAAACCCCTCCTTTTACACACCCTGCCAAATCTTTCTACCAATCATCTCTAACTCTTCTCAGATTCTCCACACAAAATCAAATCATCAGAATATAATAGGTAGGGAACCCTCCACTCTCTTCCACTCTCCATCATTCTACCACCTTCCCCTACCACCCCCACTAATTCTTTCATAACCCCATCCATGTACAAATTGAATAACCAAGGAGACATAACACATCCCTGCCTTACTCCGCTGTTAATATTAAACCAATCAATTTCAACACTATTTTTTCTTGCACAGGCTTCACTATCGTCATACATACTTTTGATTCCATTCAGAAGTCTACCACCAACACCATATATCACTAACACCTGCCATAGAGCTTCCCTATTAATCCTATCTTACCATACACCTGTTGCAAATCCATAAAACCTAAATGCAGTTTATTCTTCTTCTTCCTCATTTTCTCAATCATTTGCTTCAATGTAAAGATTTGATCTACACATCCTCTACCCCTTCTAAACGCACCTTGTTTTTTACCAATCAGTCCATCAGTCACTCGACGCACTCTTTCGACCAAAACACCAGCATATATCTTCCCAACAACAATCAATAAACTAATTCCCAATAATTCTTACAGTTAGCCTTTTCCTCCTTACCCTTATATAAGGGTACTATTACTGCTCCCCTCCAATCCCTCGGAACTATACCCTATGTAAACGCTTTGTTACCCCAACTTCCAAATCCACTCAACCACCATCTCGTCTCCTTTCTTGATAATTTCACTAGTGATTTCATCTATACCTGCAGATTTACCATTCTTCAACTTTCTCCTCCTACCCATTACCTCCTCCTTACTAACGGCCTCAACCCCAAAATACCTATTCCTTCTTGCACCAACAAACCCACACACATGCACTTTCACCTCTTCATTACTACCAATGTATGCAGATTTTCGAAGTGTTTCCTCCACACTCTCCTCACATCCATTTCTTTACTTACGAAAGCACCACCTCCATTCATTATTCTAAGCAGATTCCCCTTATTTTCATTCTTAACCTTTCGCACTTCCTTCCAAAAGAGCTTCCTATTCCCTTGTAAGTCTCCATTCATCCTCCTTCCAAACTGTTCATTTGCCTCTTTTTACCTCCGACGTACGCATCTTTTAGTATTTCTTTTTTCCTTCTTATACAATTCCAAACATCTTTATTTTGAGACCTCATCATTGGCTTTTAGTACTTTTAACCAAGATATTTTTTTTACATTTAAGCGCTTGCATCACCTCTTCATTCCACCACTCACTGTTAACATTCTTACTTCTAACTTTAGCACATCCACATACTTCTTTTGCACTACTATCAACCGCTTTCTTCATTTGCTTCCAGCTTTGTTCAGTTTCTATTTATTCACATTACAACTGATTTATTTGCAAGCGCCCTTAATAATTTATCCTTATTACCTTGATTCACTTACCTTCTCACTCTTAATTCTACCCACTTTCTTCCTTATCACCTTCCTCTCCATCCAAGCCCCCACTAACTTAACTTTACATAAAACAACATAATGATCTGATAATCCCATTCCTAACTCCCTCACTGATTTAACATCCAACACATACTTCAACATCTCCTTCTTCACCAACACAAATAAATCACACTTTTCATCTTGAAACCATCTCTAAATACACCAACTTTAGTATACTTATGAATACTCTTGTGTTTTAAGAAAGAATTATTTTACACAAGATTTAGGTTGTTGCTCAAAGAAAATCAATCACCTTACTACATTCTCATTTTCTTCCCAACGCCCCAAATAAACCTGTTATACCATCACTTTTTTATCATCTATCCAACCATTTAGGTCATCAAACATCAATCTGAAGCTCCTACT
>JABUQX010131708.1:7500-22500 GCA_015478945.1 Trachelipus rathkii
ACACGCATAAACTGTTAACATTAGCAAAGTTTCACACTTAACAACAGTAAAGTAACTAACATTGCATGCAAAGCGTAACCTATTCTTACTTTTTCAGCATATCTCTAATATATTAACGTTAATCTTACACTGACACAATAACATTTAGCAAAAAATGTATCATAACCTTGTCCGATTATCATACTGATCAACGAATATACTCTAACGTAATAAAGTTTCCACATCAATAAAGCTAACATAGCGTAACATGAACTAAGAAAATAATGTACAAAGACAAACCTAACACAACTTACACACGAATAAACTGTTAACATTAACAAAGTTCCACACTTAACACCAGTAAAGTAACTAACATTGCATGCAAAACGTAACATATTCTTACTTTTTCAAGCATATCTCTAATATATTAACGTTAATCTTACACTGACACAGTAACATTTAACTAAAATTTATCACAACATTGGTTAATTATTCTGATCAACGAATATACTCCAACGTAATAAAGTTTCCACATCAAAAAAGCTTACTTAGCATCATCTGAACTATGAATATAATACACAATGACAAACCTGACACGCCTTAAACATGAATAAACTGTTAACGTTAACAAAGTTCCACACTTAACAACAGTAAAGTAACTAACATAGCATACAAAAACGTAACCTATTCACACTTTGTCAAGCATATCTCTAACATAACAATGTTAATTTACATTAACATGGTAATATTTAACTAAAATTTATCACAACATTGGTTAATTATCATACAGAGCAGCGAAAGTATGCTAACGTAACAAAGTTTCCACATTAATAAAGCTAACATATCGTTACATGAACTAAGAAAATTATTTACAAAGACAAACCTAACACAACTTACACACGCATAAACTGTTAAAATTAACAAAGTTTCACACTTAACAACAGTAAAGTAACTAACATTGCATGCAAAGCATAACCTATTCTTACTTTTTCAAGCATATCTGTAACATATTAACGTTAATCTTACACTGACACAATAACATTTAGCAAAAATGTATCATAACCTTGTCCGATTATCATACTGATCAACGAATATACTCTAACTTAATAAAGTTTCCACATCAATAAAGCTAACATAGCGTAACATGAACTAAGAAAATAATGTACAAAGACAAACCTAACACAATTTACAATAATGAATAAACCGTTAACATTAACAAAGTTCCACACTTAACCCCCATCAGTAAAGTAACTAACATTGCATGCAAAACGTAACCTATTCTTACTTTTTCAAGCATATCTCGACTATATTAACGTTAATCTTACACTCAACAGTAACATTTAAGTAAATTTATCACAACATTATTAATTATATCGATCAACGAACATACTCTAACGTAATAAGTTTCTTCACACATCAATAAATAACATAGCATCATGTGAACTAAGAAAATAATGTACAAAGACAAACCTAACACAACTTACACACGAATAAACTGTTAACATTAACAAAGTTCCACACTTAACACAAGTAAAGTAACCAACATTGCATGCAAAGCGTAACCTATTCCTACTTTTTCAGCATATCTCTAACATGTTAACGTTAATCTTACACTGACACAGTAACATTTAGCAAAAAATGTATCATAACCTTGTCCGATTATCATACTGATCAACGAATATACTCTAACGTAATAAAGTTTCCACATCAATAAAGCTAACATAGCGTAACATGAACTAAGAAAATAATGTACAAAGACAAACCTAACACAACTTACACACGAATAAACTGTTAACATTAACAAAGTTCCGCACTTAAAACCAGTAAAGTAACTAAGTTGGAAATAACGAAACTCCTCGTGAAGATATCAACAACAAGCGTAGAGATGCGGGGCGATGTCATCGTATCAGCACGGCGAAAAACGGTAATGCGATTCTTTCTTTCAACCAATCAGAGGAAAGTAAACAAGAATACGACGCACGAACGAACCATAACAGTTCAAAAGAGTATATATTCTCGTTAGACAACAACAACAACAACAACAACAACAACAACAACAACAACAACAACAACAACAACAACAACAACAACAACAACAACAACAACAACAACAACAACAACAACAATAACATAGTACAAAAATAAGTTCTTTATATACTAACCAACGAATATATGCTAACGTAACATTGTTTTCACATTAATAAAGCTAACATAGCATTACCAGAACTAAGAATATAATGTACAATGACAAAACCTAACACACCTTACGCCTGAATAAACAACTAACATTAACAAAGTTCCATACTTAACAACAGTAAAGTACCTAGCACAGCGTACAAAACGTAACCTATTCACACTTTTTTTCAAGCATATCTCTAACATATCAATGTTAATTTTACATTAACACTATTGATTTACGTCGCATTTCGAGTATCATTTCGGATAAACATAGCACAAAAATGAGTTCTTTATATACCAAGCAGCGAATATATGCTAACATAACAATGTTTTCACATTAATAAAGCTAACATAGCATCATATGAACTAAGAAAATAATGTACAACGACAAACCTAACACAACTTAAGCACGAATAAACTGTTAACATTAACAAAGTTCCACACTTAACACCAGTAAAGTAACTAACATTGCATACAAAACGTAACCTATTCATACTTTTACCAAACATATCTCTAGCATATTAACGTTAATTTTACATTGACACAGTAATATTTAACAAGAATTTATCATAACCTTGTCTAATTATCATACAGACCAACGAATAACTGTAAACATAACAAAGTTTTATCCACACATAATACAAAAATAAGTTTTTATATACTAAATCCATCGAATATATACAATAAATTGTTTTACATTAATATAGCTAACATAACATAACCTGAATCAGAATATAATGTACAACGACAATCCAACACACCATACGTACGAATAAACTATTAACATTAACAAACTTCCGCACTTAACAGCAGTAAAGCAACTAACACTTCGAGGCCAACGTAACGTATTCACACCTTTTCAAGGAGACTTTAACATATCAATGTTAATTTTAAATATTAACATCGTAATATTTAACAAAATTTAGCATAAACCTGTCTAATCATCATACTGACAAAGAATATAATGCTAACTTAAAATTTTTTTACATCAACTTCGTAATATTTAACAAAAATTCATCATAACCTCGTCTAAACATCATAATCCCCAACGAACAATTGCAAACATAACAAAGTTTTAACCAAACATAATATAAAAAATGTACCTCATCCTGACATAACATAAAATAAGTTCTTTGAATAAAATATCAGTAAATTGTAATAGTTTACTGATTTAGCAGAATCAGTAAAATCAGTAAATCAAACCACCCATCCCTGAAGTCCCTAACGCATCCCAATCGCCTGTGATCTATTGAACTATTGATTCAAGCCATATTGAGCATCATTTTTGGATAAACATAACATAAAAAATAAGTTCTTTATATACGACCTACGAATATGCTTAACCAACAAAGTTTTAGCGTCAATAAAGCTAACATATAATCGCAACTAAAAATATAATGTACAAATGCAACCTAACATACCTCGCGTATGAATAATCAGCTAACATCTTGAAAATTCCTACTTATCAAAGGTAAAGTAGCTAACAGGTCATACAATACTCGACATGTTCCCACTTTTCTCGCATATCAGCAACAGGTAAAGCCGTATTATCTAACAAAATGCCTTAACAAAGTGGCCAATCTATCAAATATACCAACATCTTGAACTATAAATTGACACTATCTTCGTCAAAGTGTCACTCGTTTCGAGTATAACATCATTTGACCTATGAATAAACGAAGACATTATAAATTCTCTAGCAAACCTAACATTACTCAACAAAACTTAACCTAGGCTCACGTTTCTAACACATCATCGTCAGTTAACACAGTAATATCTTACAAAACTATAATTTCTCTAACAAATCAGCGTTATTTACATTGTCATAGTAATATTTAAATACAACGCCTAACTGACATAATAAATGCAAGTTTTTTCATTAACCAAGAGTATCTAAAGCAACACATTACCTTCCGAGAGAAAACCCTTGGGGATGCGCCCCTTGAGAGGATGTGATTCCTGAGAGAGGGGATCACCCTGAAGGGGGGTGTAAGCGGGCATTACCCTTCCGAAGGAGGGTTAAGGCCTGAGGGGTAAGGAGGGGTAAGGGCTGAGGCCCATAGCCCACTTACACCCCTTCGTTGATCAGTATAATTAACCAATGTTGTGATAAATTTTAGTTAAATGTTACTGTGTCAGTGTAAGATTAACGTTAATATGTTAGAGATATGCTTGAAAAAGTAAGAATAGGTTACGTTTTGCATACAATGTTAGTTACTTTACTGGTGGGGAACTTTGTTAATGTTAACAGTTTATTCGTGTGTAAGTTGTGTTAGGTTTGTCTTTGTACATTATTTTCTTAGTTCATGTTACGCTATGTTAGCTTTATTGATGTGGAAACTTTATTACGTTAGAGTATATTCGTTGATCAGTATGATAATCGGACAAGGTTATGATACATTTTTTGCTAAATGTTATTGTGTCAGTGTAAGATTAACGTTAATATGTTAGAGATATGCTGAAAAAGTAAGAATAGGTTATGCTTTGTATGCAATGTTAGTTACTTTACTGTTGTTAAAGTGTGAAACTTGTTGTTTATTCATATGCAAGTTGTGTTAGGTTTGTCTTTGTACATTATTTTCTTAGTTCATGTAACGATATGTTAGCTTTATTGATGTTTAAACTTTGTTACATTAGCATACTTTCGCTGCTCTGTATAATAATTAACCAATGTTGTGATAAATTTTAGTTAAATATTACCATGTTAATGTAAAATTAACATTGTTATGTTAGAGATATGCTTGACAAAGTGTGAATAAGTTACGTTTTTGGATGTTATGTTAGTTACTTTACTGTTGTTAAGTATGGAACTTTGTTAATGTTAACCATTTATTCCTGTTTAAGATGTGCTAAGTTTGTCGTTGTGTATTATATCATAGTTCGGGATGATGCTAAGTGTTTTTATTAATGAAAACTTGTTACGTCAACATATATTGATTGAACTTTGTATGAAGAACTTGATTTTATGTTATGTTTATCCAAAATGATACTCGAAATGTGACTTGAATCAATAGATCAATAGATCAAGGATGGATAGGAGGGTGGCGGGATGGGGGCTGGATGGTGGTTTGATTTACTGATTTACTGCTTTAGGGTATGTAAAACGTTACAATTTTAGTAAAAAATATGACTTGAATCAATAGATCAATAGATCAATAGATCAGATCACAACTGGACAGGGTGTGGCATAGATGTTGGTAAGTGATGGTGATTTTTTTTTACTGGATTTACTGCTTTAGGGTATGTAAAAACGTAAATTTGTAAGTTATAAACAAAAAGAATAAGAAATTTTTATTTTTTATTTATTTTTTTCTTGATGGTTCTGAAACCATTATTTTCGAAATCTACAGACACAATAACCTATATAAAGACACCAACATTATTGTTATACGAATGTTTATTAACTAGGCACCGCACCGGCCTCCAGGACCGGAGCCGGTACCGACTCCTTTGACTCCTCCTACTCCTTCCTCATTCTTCTTCCCCCCTCCTTTCCTCCTTCTTCCTTTCTTCTTCTTCCTTTCTTCTTCTCTTCTTCCTCTGTTTTGCATTCCATGCATTTCTTCTTCTTTTTTCTCTGGATCCAAATCCGACTCCGACTCCGTCTCCAAATCCTACTCCGAATCCGAATCCTTTCTCCAAGTTTCAGTCTTCTACGATCATTTTAATTTTTATGGGGGGCGGGGGCAGCGTGTCCCCTTACGGGGGGACGCAGGGGAACGTAATCTCGTCTCCGACGAGATTACGTCATCATATAGCTCATATCCAAATTTTAGCCCGATTCGTTAAGCCTAACATGGTTTTCAGCTTGTATTTGACCTTGGCGCTTAGGGGGCAGCACCCACTTAGGGATGGCCTATGGTCACCAAAACTCGCCTGTGGCCCATCTGTTCGATTGGAAATCGTTAAGCCTAATCTTTGCTCGGAAAAGGAAGACGTAACAAGGGCGTAGCGTTATATTTCAGCTTAGGGGGGAGGTACCCCCTATATACATCCTACCGACTTGAAATTTAGCGTTTGATCAGTTTATTACACACAATAACCATATACCAAGTTTGAAACCAATACCTCTTATACTTTTCGAGAAATCGGCTATCTACGAACTCCTTCTATTACTACTATATATATATATATATATATATATATATATATACTATATATATAAATATATATATATATATATATAGTATATATATATATATATATATATATATATATATATATATATATATATATGTATATATATATATATATATATATATATATATAAACTACTAAGTTCCTAAGAAGAGTGTTATATCATCTCATCCAAATACTGAGGGTCTTATTTAGAGGATTTCAAAAAAGAACACTGATCGGTTGGGGTCCTCTCATTAACATCCAGCAGAACAGGAGGCTGATCATTCAGCATTTTCAACGAGCTAGGAACCCATTAAGTGGGTCCTCAGACTCATTAGCGAGTACTGAAAACATATATAAACCTGTTAAGCACCGATACATCCTCTGTGAGACTTCTTAATTTTCATCTTCCACACACACAGAGATATATATATATATATATATATATATATATATATATATATATATATATATATATATATATATATATATATAGTATATATATATATATATATATTTATATATATATATATATATATATATATATATATATATATATATATATATATATATATATATATATATATATATATATATATATATATATATATATATATATATATATATATATATATATATATATATATATATATAAAATATATATATATAAAGAAAGGAAGAACATAATGGAAGATAAAGAACTCAAGGCCTCTTTGAATTACCGCCTCGTTAAAAATGAGGACAATAGTACCCCATGCCATAACTGAGTACTAACCCAAAGTTGGGATTCAAGAACAGTTTTAGCAATTATACATCACCAAACGCTCGTCCATCCTCAGCCTCTTATATTTTTTTAGATGTTGGCTGCATACACATTTACATCTTCTAACTGCGAATAATATGCACATTTAACTTCTAAAAATATAAAGAACGAGGGATAGGACAGGCTGACAATTGGTGATGTCGCCTTGAAGGGAGCTCGATTGCTTTAAACTGTTCTTGTATCCAACTTTTGTGGGTTGGAATAGCTCAGTTGTATAGCATCGGGTATATTGTCCTTATTCCGCAACATGCGGTGGTTCGATCCCAGAGAAGGCAGTATTTCTTTATCTTCCCATTATATGTTCTTTTTTTAACAACATCTTCTAATTGAGATTAATATGCAATAGTTTAACACACACACACACACACACACACATATATATATATATATATATATATATATATATTGAAATATATATATATATATATATATATATATATATATATATAGATATTTATATGGGGCGAGATATATACTTTCACTTATGTCTTCTATTTTATGTTACATAAAAAGACATGATATTGAAAATCGCAGAACCTGCTCTCGTACAGCCCTGCAGTATCACGTGTTGGCTAAAACTCCAATAGAAAGATTGCGAGAGTTACCACAAGTTTTTTTATCATGTTAATTTTTATATAAATAATTTGTTTTATTTTTTTATTTTTTAAGGCTCGAGCCGACGGAGGACAGAGGGGGACGGTCCCCTGTCGTCCCCCGCTGAGGCCGAGAAACCCTGACTCCTTTCCCATCTTGCGACGAATCTTGGGTATTCCTTTATGTAAAAAAACTTATTGGCAACCTTGACGCACTATTGCCTTGGAAATAATCGAAAAAATCGATTACATTGTTCGTTTGATATATATCGGTTAACTTCCTTTTAAAGGGATAGTTCATATATATATATATATATATATATATATATATATATATATATATATATATATATATATATATATATATATATATATAAATATATATATATATATATATATATATATAAATATATATATATGCTATATATATATATATATATATATATATATATATATATATATATATATATATATATATATATATATATCAGTATGTAACCTTGAAGATTATACTTGGGTAGGATGATATATATATATATATATATATATATATATATATATATATATATATATATATATATATATATATATATATATATATATATATATATATATATATATATATATATATATATATATATATATATGTGTCGCGTATTTTGAAGATTATATTTGGGTAGGATGATATATATATAAATATATATATATATATATATATATATATATATATATATATATATATATATATATATATATATATATATATATATATATATATATATATATATATATATAGAGAGAGAGAGAGAGAGAGAGAGATATATATAAAATTTTTTTTAAATTTTTTTTTTTATGTTTTCGCGTGAACGAAAAGTTTCGTTCCCGTGGATTCTCGTATTTTTTCATTCGTACAGCAAGGTAATAATGTCTGGCCTGGCCCTATATATTATTATATGAAATATGAAAATCTCTGTACGCCGATAGCTTAAAATTTTACTCTTAAGAACAGAGTAGGAAGGCAAATTTCCAAATGAATTTAGTTATTATAATTGCTATTGCTAATGTAGTTGTTTTTCTTTAAATTTATTTTATAAATCAGTTTCTTTTTCACTTTCAAATAAAATTGTAATAATTTATTTAACTTTACCATTTAAATTATTTTATTAAAAAGACTAAAATAGGGTAGAGCCACCTAAATTCTTGTGTATTCATTGTTATATATATATATATACTGGTATATATATATATATATATATATATATATATATATATATATATATATATATATATATATATAGTTATATATATATATATATATATATATATATATAAATATATATATATATATATATATATATATATATATATATATATATATATATATATATATATATATATATATATATATATAGTATATGTCAAAAAACATATATATATATATATATATATATATATATATATATATATATTTATATATATTATATTATTATTAACATATATATATATATATATATATATATATATATATATATATATATATATATATATATATTATATATATATATATATATATATATATATATATATTCATATATACATATATATATATATATATATATATATATATATATATATATATATATATATATATATATATATAGATATAAATATATATATATTATTTGTTATTATATATATATATATATATATTTATATATATATATATATATATATATATATATATATATATATATATATATATATATATATATATATATATATATATATATATATATATATATATATATATATATATATATATATATATATATATATATATATATATATATATATATATATACGCGAAATTCCCTCCTGTCGGTAAATTTAACCACAACTTTATAACTCTTAGTTTAATACATTCTATCCAGCAGCTCCGTCCTGCAATAAGCCCATTTTCCTTCACTTTAATAGGGCCGAATGGGGGACTTTGCGTCGCTTCTTCGCCAATTATAACTGGAGTGACTGCTTTGACTTTTAAGACGCTTCGGCTTTTGCCGATATGGTGGAAGCTGTAATCGTTGATGGGATGAGCAGGTTTATTTATTCTTGGACAAATATTTTTCTCCTAAAATCCATTATTCGATTGTGCTTGTTCCCTGTCCATTCAAACTATTGAGAGTGCGTATTACGAGTGGAAAAATTCTCGTTCTTCCATCACTCTAGATAATTTTCACTCAGCTCACAAATGTTGCAGGGATACTATTCGACTAGCATAGAGGACTTTCATAAAACGAAAGTGCGCTGACCTTCTTCGTTCTACTGGCAAATTTTTCTACCTACCCGCCGAAGTATTTAATAGGGGTATCTTTTTGATTAATTCGAAGTATTGAGGGACCTATACCCAAATAGTCGACAGGAAAATTGGTCGACAGGAAAAATGGTCGTCATTTTGCCAAAAATTCTGTCGACCTTTTTTCCCATTAGTTTCAGTGTGTCGACGATTTGGACATTTGTAAAAAAAATTGTCGACCCATTTTCTCTTCCGTTTTTTTGTGTCTATGATTTGGACGAATAAAATATTTTGGTACTATCGTTTCATAATATCGATTATTTTACCGATATTTTTTTTCCTTCTTTTAAATTTTATTTTTATTAATTTTATTCTTAATAATAATTATATATATATATATATATATATATTATATATAGAGTATATATATATATATATATATGGTATATATATATATATGGTCAGCCTCTAGAAGAGGACTAACTATATTTCAAAAAACTGCAATAGCTACTGGAAAAAGGAATACATTTTGAATGCTAGTGAAATTTAGTTGGAAAATATAAAATAATAATAATAATAATAATAATAATAATAATAATAATAATAATAATAATAATAATAATAATAATAATAATAATAATAATATCTAAAAAAAAACTACAATAGCTATAGGGAAAAGGAATACATTTTTGGAATGCTGGTAAAATTTAGTTAGAAAAAAAAATTTAATAATTAGAGTAATATCAGGAGGAAGCCTATTTACCTCTATGAAGCATAAATAAGCTTTTTTTTAACTAAAGAATACCTCAAGGGTATACCGCACCGATGGCAGGAGTCGGTCTCTTCTGCCTGGGAACTACTGTGCAAGATACAGCCTGTCTACTCTCCGGGGAGGGCCTCCGGAACCCCCGCTCTTTTATTTGGGTGTCGCGTGGGTTCCTCCGCCCTTCTCCCACGTGGTATGGAAAACGTCCCCCCTGTGTTCCCCGTCGGCTCGAGTCCCCTAATTGCCATAGTTTTTTTAGATTTTTTTATTTTTTTATTTTTTTTTTAATATTTTTTTTTTACATTTTCCGAACAAAAATTTCACCAGCATTCCAAAAATGTATTCCTTTTCCCTGTAGCTATTGTAGTTTTTGAGATATGGATTGGCCCTCTTCTAGAGGCTGGCCTATATATATATATATATAAAGATATATATATATATATATATATATATATATATATATATATATATATATATATATAGTATATATATATATATATATATATATATATATATATATATATATATATATATATATATATATAAATTGTATATATATTTTTTGGGGGATAATCTGAATGATGCTCTGGATGGGGTGAGTAGGAGCTCCAGATTGATTGTGTTGGGGACCTGAATATTGAATAGGTGATCAAAAAGGGATGGTATAACAGGTAGTTTTGGGTGCGTGAGAAAATGAGAATGGTAGAAAGGATTACTTCTGTGAAGATAAGTGAGAGGTATAAAAGGGGTAATACTTTCTGCAACACAAGAGATCCATAAGCATACTAGAGTTGGTGTAGGTAGATGGTATCGAAGTGAAAAGTATGATTGATTTTGTGTTGGTGAAGAAGATGTTGAAGTATGTGTTGGATGTTAAATCTGTGAGGGGTTTAGGAATGGATTATCGGATCATTATGTTGTTCTATGTAAAATTAACTTAGTGGGGGCTTGATGGAGAGGAAGGTGATACGAAAGGAAGTAGGTAAAATTAAGAGGAGAAGTTAAGTGAGCAAGACAATATGATAAGTATGTAAGTGAGCGCTGCTAGCAAATCATTGAACGTAAACGTTGATACTGAACAAATCTGGGGGCAAATGAATGAAGCAATTGTTAGTAGTGCAAAAATGTGGATGTGCTAAAGTAGGTAGTAAGAATGTTAACAGCGAATAGTGGAATGAAGAGGTGATGAAAGTGGGGGTTAAAGGTAAAAAAGAAGGGTGGTTGAATGTACTAAAGCAAATGATGAAGTTTCAAAGAAAGATGCTTGGAAATATAAGGAGGAAAAAGAAATACTAAAAGATGCATACGTAGGAGAAAACAAGAGGTAATGAACAGTTTGGAAGGAGGATGAATGAGGACATACAAGGAATAGGAAGCTCTTCTGGAAGGAAGCGCGAAAGGTTAAGAATGAGAATAAGGGGAATCTGCTTAGAATAATGAATAGGGATGATGCTGTAACTGATGAAATGGATGTGAGGAGAGGTGGAAGGAACACTTGAAATTCCTGCATAATATTAACAGTGCAATGATGAGGTGTTAGAATGTGTGTGGTTTTGATGGTACAAGGAATAGTATTTTGGGGATGAGGTTATTAGTAAGGAGGAGGTAATGGGTAGAGTGAGAAAGTTGAAGAATGGTAAATCTGCAGGTATAGATGAAATTACTAGTGAAATGATCAAGAGCGGAGGCGAGATGGTGATTGATTGGATTTGGAAGTTGTGTAATAAAGCGTTTATGGAGGGTATAGTTCCGAGAGATTGAGAGCAGTAATAGTACCCTTTATATAAGGGTAAGGGAGAAAAGGGAACTGTAGAAATTATAGGGGAATAAGTTTATTGAGTGTTGTAGGGAAGGTATATGCTGGTATTTTGGTCGAAAGAGTGCGTCGAGTGATTAGTTGATCATTGGTGAAGAACAAGGTTTAGGAGTGGTAGAGATGTGTGATCAAATCTTTACATTGAAACAAATGTTTGAGAAAATGAGGGAGAAGAAGAATAAATTATATTTAGGTTTTATAGATTTACAACAGGCGTATGATAGAGTTAATAGGGAAGCTTTATGGCTGGTATTAGTGATATATGGTGTTGGTGGTAGGCTTCTGAATGGAATCAAAAGTATGTATGACGATAGTGAAGCGTGTGTAAGAATAAATGGTGTCACTGGTGATTGGTTTAGGATTAATAGCGGAGTGAGACAGGGTTGTGTTATGTCTCCTTGGTTATTCAATTTGTATATGATGGGGCTATGAAAGAATTGAAGTGGGGATGGCAGGAATGGTGTTAGAATGATGGAAAATGGAGATGAGTGGAGGGTGCCCTACCTATTATATGCGGATGATTTGGTTCTGTGTGGCGAATCTGAAGAGAGTTTGAGAGGATTGGTAGAGAGATTTGGCAGGGTATGTAAAAGAGGGTTTGAAAGTAAACGTAGAAAGAGTAAGGTTATGGTTGTGAGTGAGACAGTCCTCAGTGTAGTTATGTTAGATGGTGAGCAGCTGAAGCAAGTGTCTGAGTTTAAATATTTAGGTATGTGTTGATGAGAAGGGAAACTATTAGATGATGCGCCAGGAAAGCAATGGCAGAAGGGTTGTTGGGTGCAATTAAATCGTTGGTGAAAGTAAAGGGACAGTCTTGAGTGTGCTAGAGTCTTACATGAGGGTATGTTGTTACTCGTGTGTATGGTAGTGAGATTATGGTCTGGAATAAAGAAGGATAGATCTAAAGTTCACTGTGTTCAGATGGACAAACTTAGGGGCATGCTAGGTGTGAGAAGAATTAATAAAATGAGGAAAGAACGTATTAGAGAGTGTTGTGGTGTGAAGAAAGGGTGAAACAGAGAAGAACAGTATGTTAGATGGTTGGTCATGGAAAGAGAATGATAGGCGGTTGTTGCTGATGGTAGTGGAGGAGTGTGGGTTAGAACCGACCGTTGGGAGACCGAAGAGAAATTGGATTGAGTCAGGAAACGAATGTCTGAAGGAGAGAAATGAGTTTGGCAGAGGCGAGAATAAAGGTGCATGATAGAGAGAATGGCGGGGTTTTTGTATGGGGGCATGGTTGTACCTGGGCCAAGGTAAGGAACCCTTACATTGACGATTTAACAATTGTGAGGGTCCGTCGTGGTCCCATGAAGCCTCTAGGGTGGATTTTCTGTCTGTGACGAGTTTTTCACTAATGTACAGAGGGCATCGACCGTTTTTTTTATGTTACGACGGCATAAAATAATTATTGGCATCTTCTCATTTTGTAGGGTCGTTACCGGCATCGCCTAAGTAAAAGTCAGTTGCCATTAATGTTTTATGGGGATTGCATGCTTAAGAACTGATATATATATATATATATATATATATATATATATATATATATATATATATATATATATATATATATATATATATATATTATTTATAAATATATATATATATATATATATTGTATTTTTTTGTGTATATATATATATTTATATTAGTTATATATATATATATATATATATATATATATATATATATATATATATATATATATATATATATATATATATATATATATATATATATATATATATATATATATATATAATGTTAAAATAATCGATTGATAGGTGTCGATCATTTGGCATTGTTGATTTAGTGTGTCGACGGTTTGGACGAGTAACAGAAAATTTTGTCGACCATTTTACCTATGAGAAATTATTTGTCGACGATTTGGACAAGTGGAACTTTTGTTTAATGTCCTGTCGACCATTTTTCCTGTCGACCAATTTTCCTGTCGACGAGTTGGGGTAGTCCCCGTATTGGACAGAGGTAACTATACCTAACGAGCACATTTACAACGTAAACTTTATTACTTGCGTTTAGATTCGCCCTGGGCGCATTTCTACAATCCTTTGAACATTACTAATTTATCTGATTACCAGCTTGGTACTTTTGAGGCACAAATTTTGGGATACGGACTCAGCTTCTCTGTTGGAATTTCCTTTCATAACCAATTAAAGACTGTCTCCCTTTAGTTCGCATAAAAACTTACTTCCACTTATTGTGAATAAGTTAAGCAAAATAAATACTTTTCTTCCTCGCAGATTTGTTACTGCTATATCCTCACTTAAAAAGAATAAAGAAATCATTATACGTAAGGCAGATAAAGGAGCCGGAATTGTAATCTTAAATTTTGGAGATTACGTCACCAAAGTTCAGAACTTGTTAAATGATGCGAACGTTTATGAGAGGTTGAGTTCTGATCCATCTAATTTG
>JABUQX010131708.1:27500-32500 GCA_015478945.1 Trachelipus rathkii
AAGTGGAGCATACACTTTGACGGCAAACACATTGAGGGCTTTGAATATCAGGCAGTTGTCCTCAAGAATGAAGCAAAAAAAATTAAGTTGACTGCGCTCAAATTGAAAGATGGGAAAGCTCAAACAATCGCAGAAGGACTTCGGGATGTGTTAGAGGAGTTCAACCTGTGGGGATCAATTGTGATGATTGTTGCCGACACAACAAGCGTGAATACCGGCAAGAAGACAGGGGTTGTTGTTCGGTGTCCCTCACCCTTCTTTTATAGCATGTTATGATCGGATAACCAACATAGTATTTATATATATATATATATATATATATATATATATATATATATATATATATATATATATATATATATATATATATATATATATATATATATATATATATATATATATATATATATATATATATATATATATATATATATATATATATATATATATATATATATATCAAGTCAATTGCCGACATGTCTTGGAATTTCCTAAGGTCGTTCATATTTAATATATACATTTCGTTTTCTAAATTTGTAAGTTTCTATTTAATTTCTGCGGATTTGCTGGCAGTCCACAACACCTAATTTTTTATGTATATTTATTATTATTTTGTGTATCATGTAAGGAGAGTGAATATTAATAGATATATCTTTTTATATATATATATATATATATATATATATATATATATATATATATATATATATATATATATATATATGTTATATATATATATATATATATATATATATATATATATATATATATATATATATATATATATATATATATATATATAAACAGTTTTATTTTAAGAATAAATGATGAAAATATTTTAATTTTTTTAATTGCAATGAGGTGTGAAGCTCTGATTCACGATGCTTGCTGTCTTTTTCTTCTGATAATGTTTAGATTGTTTCTTCGATCTTCTACTATTGAGCAGGCATATAAACCCCTCCCATCTCCTGTGTTTGCTTGCACATTTTTCTTCTAAATTTAGGTCGTTAATGTATACTTTTCGTTCTATTTGATTACATTATTTTGCTAGTGGTTCAAAATGGCAGTTAAGTTTACTGACTTTTCCCTTTTAAGGTCATGTAAGTCATATTTCCGAGACTCTCCTACCTTATTGCTTTGACGTTGCCATTTTCTGCAAATAGTTGGCTGCCTGATATTTGTATTTCGTTCGTTTTTATACTACAGGTGTTAGTTGCCAGGTTGCTTGTGCATTTATGTGAGCACGAAGTGTTTTTCTATTACTTATTTTTTGTCTAAAGCTAATATCGAAGCGTAATATATTAATTTATTTAAATGTTCATATTTTCTTTTGTCACCATCACCTAACCTGGATGGAATGCGTAATGTAATTACTTTGTGCTTGCGAATATTTTATGGTGATATTCTTCTTGTGTATTTATGTTCGTTTCGCGCACAGCGGAGTTCTTAACGTCTATACCCATCTAGACGTCCAGGTACCATTTATTAATATATATTATTGAGGTATTTCTTTTGATAAATTTATTTATATATATTATTTTATAATAATAAATATAAATCAAATTTATTATATTTTATATTTTTCTTAAATATATTATTCAATATTTTATAAACTTAATATTGTCTCATGATTGAACTTCCTATTCTAAATAGAAAATTTAATTATGGACACCTGACCAGCAAAATGCAGCTGTTCTGTATTTTGAGTTGCACGAATAAATCGACGTTTTTGCAATTTTTGATTTTAAGAATATTGTGACATAAATATAAAGTTTAACATCTAGGTGTGTAATTTACTAAATATTTTGTGTGAATATATTAGTATTAATATATACTTAGGCGTATATATATATATATATATATATATATATATATATATATATATATATATATATATATATATATATATATATATATATATATATATATATATATATATATATATATATATATATAAAAATATGTATATATATATATATATATATATATATATATATATCTACATATATATATATATATATATATATATATATATATATATATATATATATATATATATATATATATATATATATATATATATATATATATGTGTGTGTGTGTGTTCGCGAATATATACAGATGGTAGTCCTTCTGCATGACTTAGAGCACATTACCAGTATATATATCTTTGCGTATAAATCTTATATTAAATATAATATGATTATATATTCAAAGAATATATAATACTTTAGCTTAATATATTCTTTGTAATAAATATAACTGCAACGTTATATATACATTTGATTTGTAAGTGTAAACCATATTCGTATGTATTTATATATTGTTTGATATATATAGTCAACAAGCATTTTTTAAGAGAATGTACATAAGTTTTATTATTTTTTTATTATTAAAATTATTTAAAAATTATTAGAGTGTCTATTGATTCCACTTATTGATTCCATTTCTTGATTTCATTTATTGGTTAAATAATTCCTTGAAGAATCATTGTTTAATTTTGAGATCATTTTAGATTTATGCATGCCAACTGAAGAATCCTGATAAGTTATTTAAGCACTGACGAGAATCCTGGTAAGTTATTTAACAGCAAATACTATCGTTCAGATTAGGTTACGGGTACAAAACGGACCCGTCGTCAAGATAATCCGGAGATCTTACTGCAAGGAGTTAGTCATTTCCATTATAAATTATTGGAAGTGTTCTAGCAGGCTGTAGACCTAACAATAGGAGGTCAAAGTTTTATTAAACTCCAGGACGTAAACACCAGTGTATTTTGATAGCAGATTGTCTATGGGGGCCTGGCCAATGGAATGTAAGTAAGTTCGTAGAGAAAGTAGACAAGGTTGTTGTTTGATACCTTGACAGTGATGATTGTTGCCGACAAAACAAGCATGATTACCGGCAAGAAGACAGGCGCTGTTGTTCGGTTGCAGTAAATGTTCGAAGAGAAAGATTACCTTAAACCCAAGTTCATCAGTTGCCAGTATAGTGCTGGTGTGATTTCTTTCATTCTAGGTGCGAGTTATCATTGAGAGTGATTTACTGTAAAACTGACAGATTATCGTGTCAAGATGGGCTTCATAGGAGGGCTTGACTTGGACAGTGAGATGGATAGGGATAGTGGGAAGGCAGTTCGTTATATTATTCTGAGAAGCTTATTTTGGACGGTTTCTAATTTTTTAACATTAGATTGTGATATTGAAGGCTCCCAGGCTGGTGAGATGCGCAGTTTAAAAAAAGGGAGGGAGGTGCATTGTCTGTATGCTATTTATAATCTTTATTTGGCCTTAGTTTGTTGAAGTTAATGCTTTCAGCGCATTTAATTTATGTAACTTTAGAAGTATTGCTTGGATGTTGTGAGTCATATGTAACAAAAGTCAAATGGTATTATAATGTTGTTGATATATCTATTGTTTGGATAGAAAACCACTGGTGAATGTTTGATCTATTTTGTCTGGGTAAGTAAATGTAATATAGTTGATTTATGAAAGAATCATTTGTTGTTGCAGCCACCGTTCTAGTTGGCGCATATATTTGGTTTGCTGGTTTTTTTGGTCTTTGATGGTTGTATCGTGTTTGGTAATTTTGTCTATTAAAAGTAAGATGGATTTTTTTCGAATACCTTGTTAATTTCTATTTCTCCCAAGAGTATATGAAATTATAGCTAGTTAAATCTAGTATGGATGTGTAGTGTTAGATCGGTTATAGATATGTTATGGAATGTTTTTTGTCTCAATCCATGTTGTGAGTTTGAAAAGGAGATGAAAAGATATATTTTATTTACGATTAAATTTTTTGGTAATATTTTGGATATTGTGAGAGTAAATGATAGAGGACCATACGAGGCTCAGTTGAAAGAAGGATTTATATGGTTTAATATAGAATTATCCTATGTAGTTTTGAGAGGTGGAATAGCTGTTATACAATGTTATCATTTGTTATGGTTAGCAAATATTTGAGATGAATATTGGATATTTGTTTGACTTATCACTTAAGGAGAGTATAAGGCTTTTGATGGTTTAGTACTTTAGGAAGGTTTTTTAAATCGTTTAATTATTATTTGTCTATTAGTGGGCATTGTGGGTTTATGGCTAATTTTTGAATAGTGTGACATAATAATATCGCATTGTTTTTAAATGGGATTTTATTGGTTTGTTTATTGTTTGGGTGGTATGGGAAGGAGTGCATGTGAAGCATGGATTTTTTTATTGTGCAAATATATTTATTGTGTCTGTCTTATGGTTTAGGTGTATTATTGTCAATCCTCTATTCTTAAGTTGTTGATTAGATTGGAGGATTGATTGATGATAGACTCTATTGTTGAGGTCTGTGGACGGCTTAGCTGGTCTTGATTCAGTTCTCTAATTTATTTGAAGGGTTTTTTGTTTGATGGAAAGGTCTAATTCAGGTGAGTTAGGTTCAATTGTTTATGGCATCCGAGTGGGATATATTTTTGATGATTTTAGAATATTTTATTTAAGGTTATATCATTTTGTTGAGAGGGAAACGTCACTATTTGGATGGACTGTGTTATTATGTGGTTTGGGATATAATCCTATGAACAATGTTGAGGTTTAGATAGAGATATAAAAATTAATTAGGCTGTATGTTTTTATATTAACTTGTATCTTTATTGATTGGTAAGTGGATATTTGATTGTTGTTTATGAGGAATTATGCGTGATTTGTGGGGGTATGGAAATGGATATTTTTGTTGTATGAGTTTAATAAGGCCATGTTTGGATGGGATTTTCTCTTGTCATAGGATTGTGTAGTTAGGAAATTCAGAGAGGAAAGTGTTTTGTGTGAGATTAGATTTATGTATAAGTGATATGTGTATGTTGTATTTAATTAAGGTGTGGTGAATCTCTTTGTTTATTTTTTATTCCATTAAAATTTAACTGAAGGGTGTCGATAAAGCTACGGGGGTGGGGCACGTGGGTTTCTGTGTGCGAGTTTCAACATAAGTGGATGTATACTATTGGAGAATAAACATTA
>JABUQX010131709.1:2500-29208 GCA_015478945.1 Trachelipus rathkii
TTAAAATTTTGGGTGCCTATTGGTATGGCGAGCCAAAGAATCACCACGAGTGACTGTTATTTGCTTTGGCTTAATGCGAAAGGTATTCAATCGTTACAAAGAAACATAAATGTGAGTATCCGGATTGGAATCGAGCAAGGCGACCTGTACCACACTTCGACGATGTCCCCATCCCAGTGTCACTACACTCCCAGACCTAGCAATGTCTGATGAAGAAGATATCCAGGATTTGGTGTGCACACGTGCAGATAGTGTAGTGAATATGAAGAAAGTACTCTACACAGCAACACAGTTCTCCCAGAAAGAGATCAATGATTTAGTACGAGAGTTAAGTCTCTCCAAGCAAGATTCTGAGCTTTTAGCATCTAGACAAGTGAAAAGAACTGTCTTCAAAAAGGTCGAAATTTTTTTTTGGAAATTAAAAAAAAAACTTTTTTGTTTTTTCGGACAAGAGAGGTAGTAATTCTCCATATTCATTGAAGAAGAAGAACCTAGTATACTGAGAAACCATCCCTGGACTCCTACTCCAAATGGGTTACCTAAAGTAGTGACCAGAATTTGGCGATTGTTTATGAATAGCCTCAACAGAAGCTTGAAGTGGGTTATTGTACAATGGCATATTATGCATCGATTCCCAGAAAGTGACTTCACAGAGAACTGAAAGAGGAATATGAAAATAAAAGAATGATCTTCCAGAAGCTTAGATATAATGAAAACCAGTGGTCTATATGGTTGATTTGAAGATGGTCAAATCTTACTTGGGCAGCAAAGCGATATACTAAGTACCCTTGTTTCAGATGCTTGTTGGATAGTAGGGCTAAAGAAGACCACTGGGAAAAAGTTGTATGGCTGCTAGGGAAAATATGACTGTAGTTGGCTGCATCAAATATCATTAACGAACCACTGGTTGACAAGGGGGAAAAATTATTTTTCCACCACTCCACATAAAACTAGGACTGATGAAGCAATTTGTCTAGGCCCTAGACAAAGATGGTGAATGTTTCAAAAATATTTGAGATTTTTTCCAGGGTGGAGTATGGAGAAACTCAAGCTGGAATCTTTAGCGGCCCTCAAATTCGCAAATCATCAAGGGACAATATCATAAATTCCATGACTATCTAAAAAGCATCTGCCATGAAAAGTTTTGTCTTGGTTGTTCAGAACTTTTTGGGCAACAATAAATCTGCCAACTGGTAGAACTCGTACAGAAAATGCTTCAGACTTCAAAAATTTGACAATGCTAATATGAGCATAAAAGTTCACTTTTCTACATAGTCACTTAGATCGGTTTCCGGATAATCTAGGATGTTATAGTGAAGAACGGAGAGGTTCCATCAAGATACCAAGGTGATGGAAGAAAGAACCAAGGAGATGGGATACAACACATGATGGCCAGACTATTGTGGAGCCTCAACGTGAGTTGTCCACATGTCTGCACACAGAAGACAATCATATAGGCAGATATGTAATGCATTAATTGTGATTTCATTGTACTGAATTGAATGTTTGACCTATTAGTTTTATGTACTTACTCATAACAATTTGATATATATCTTTCGTGTTTTTTTTGTGAATTACGTTACAACCTAACATAAATTGTTCTTATTAATGTATTTTTGTGACCACCCTGTATCTCAAAAACTAGAGCCAATCTAGGAAAACGGAGGTCATATTCGGAATCAGGGCAACAAGGTACCTATAAAATGACCTTCAAAGGTTTTGCCGCAAAATGTTTATTGGCCAGTGTAATCTAATAAATTAGTTAATAAAAACAACTTTTTAACAATGTAACAATGTAATAATCAAACTATTTAAATTCGAATTAGTCAATAGTAAGAAGCATTTTATAACAAACGTTATCAGCAAAAGAGCGAGCTGCGGTGTATTTTCTTATGAGGTCTGTTACGATATACACATCCAGAATAAGTTGCAGCTCCTTAATTTCTTGAAGACAATAATATTAGTAATTATAAAAAAAATGATAATAACTGAAATCTAGATAGATTTATAACCGTCTCAAAATTTAATTTATCAAAAATATTTCAGAATGACACAAAACTTTATACGGGCGAAAATAATGTAAAAATAAAGTCTTAAAGTCTTAACCAACGTTATTCCGGTAGGAAATATTCTAATTTTTTTTCGCATATTTTACACTTGGATTTCATTCCTAAACTATATTATATATTCCTAGACTTAACAATAAAAGTGAACGACAATTGGACTAAGACACAATCAAACATTGCAACGGCCTATTTCATCCTGCAAATCTTAGAATTGCGAAACTTCCTAATTTGATCGTTATTTATTCTTAATGTTACAGTTTTCAAACTCCAGTTGATTATAATTCACAGTGATGTGTTTATGGATCGAACGTTCTCCATGAACGCTGTCTTAACTTAGAAATATTCAATCTTGTATATATATATATTATATATAATAATATTATATTATATATAGATATATTAAATATATATATAATATATATATATATATATAAATATATATATATATAATATATATATATAGTATATATATATATATATTAGTGAAGCAGGTAAAGGGTGGAGAAAATTATTTCCCGAATTTTTTCAACGGAGAATCCTTAAATTTTATTCCTTTTTTTTCCACACAAAATGATCAGTCTTTGCAGATATTTCGATAGCCAAAGTTTGAGCACGATTGGAGTAGTTAACCCGTGCCGCTGACGTTCAAAGTTTCAAAAAACGAATTTTTGGCTCGTCTTTTTTTCGTCTTTTTTTCTTTTTTTTTTTTTTTTTTTTTTTTTTGTTTTTCGGTTTGGAAATCATTGGATTTCATTATTTCTCATGATTTATGTCTCAAATCATAGGAAATATTGTTCTAAGTAATTTATATTATAATATTTGCTGCTACTTATAGTCGAACCGAGCCTATAACAGCCTTGCCATCAAAAACGTGACTATGAACCTCTATTAACGAACTTATGATATGAGAATTATTTAATATTTTTCAAAGTATTAAATTAATTAAGATGGAATAAAATGACAGAATGTTTTTGTTTTTACATATTTCAATGTATTTTAATAAGAAAAGAGAGTGACATTGCAATCCACCCTTTCCCCCCCCCCCCCCCATTTGCAAATTTTTAAAAAGGATAAAATAATGAATAATCTTTTCTAAAGGTTTGCTCAAAGTGATTTTTAATCAGGATACAGGCTTCAGCATTTGTGTACTACCTGTAAAACATATTGTTCTGCTCCTGATCTTTAGTGTGGAGGTTATTAAAGTCTGTAATTAATTTCAGTCCCCTTGTTCTGCCACATCATTAACGACCTTTAGTGACTTCACAATACCCAATCCTTCCTTAAAATGTATATTTTCAGGCGAGCTACTTTGGGGTAGTTAATCTGAAAAACGCTCAAAGAAATTCATGGTCCACTCGGTAATTAAAAAAGATAACCCTGCATTAACCAGTTCTTCCAACTGGTGTCTTCGAAATTTGGGGTTCACAATTCTTGAATTTTCTGTCTCGGTCTCGTTGTCATTAGGACTTTGTCGGGCCAATGATTTTCTTTCGCTGAAATGAGGGATCAAAGAACACGAGGGCTACCAATTCTGCATTGAAATACCACAAATGGTTTGAGAATTTCACCAGAGCTCTCTCAGAGATATCTTTGTCAATCTCCTGATAGTCCAACAAACTTCGCAAGAAGTCAAAGTCTTGCTTGGGAGCCAATTGTGCTTTGTGGGCATTGAACCAAGCTTTGAAATACACTCTAACGAGAAAAACATAGACAGCTTCTAAGGCACGTTGTTCTTCATGACTCAGTTTGAATTTTCAGCGGAATAGAAATATCTTCAGACAATAGATGGTCTTGGTCATTTACTTGGATATTTAAATTCCACTTCCATTCCATTCATTGCTCCTACAAACACCAATACCAATTGTAGGAGCTCCTTGTAATAGTCTCTGGGTTGTGATTCCGTGAGTTTAGTGTTACAATCCGCAGTTATGTTGGCAATTTTTTCAGAAGGTAGATATCTTTTCACAATTTTGTTGATGATACCCGAGTCATCTTGTTTCTTGTTGAGCTTCGCCCATGCATTTTGAAATCTCTTGAATATATCGGGTATAGGCCCAGTTGTTGATTTGAACTTACATTCGAAAACACCTCTCAACACTTCAAGAATATGGTGGCGGCAAGCAAGGTAAAGCAGCTCTCTACCCAAGATGTTTTCCAAAATTGTACAAGTCCCTTTGAGCCTTCCTGTGTTTGATGCAGTTGTGTCGAAACACATTTCCTTGATAGTATGGGAGACACCCCATTCCTCGAGACACTCATAAACAGCCAGGGCTTGTTCTTCACCAGTGCTTGTGTCTGCTACAGGAACTCCTAGCAGTTATTCATTTTCACCAAAAAAATTAAAACAGCTATTAGTTCTTTCTGCTCTGTTTTTAGAAGGTCTGGTAGAAGTTTTCCTTCCAAATGAACTACAACAGCTTCCTTGTCTGGTATATAATAAATTCATTCCAAGATCTTCTCAGTGTATTTTTCTCTGAATACTTTTTCGTCTTTCATGGATGGTGGTTTTTGACACTTTGAACTCCTTAGGATTCTCCCCAAGCGCTTCTATGGTAGCTATGAGTATTCGTGTGGCATTTCTGTCAGATACCTTACACCGATCCAACAACAGAGATAGTTTCATGGTTAAAACTTCCCTAACGTCAAGTTTTATCCTTTTGCTATGAGATGGTCCAGGAAGTTCCTCGATTTCTTGAGAAATACAAACGTCCATTGGCAGCACATCCTCGATATCTTAGTCGCATGTGTTTTCCTCTTCATCACTGTCCTCATCCTTTTCATTATCAGTCTCTATGAACAAAAGAAGAAAAAGAAAAGGACCAAATTAATTATGATAATGTTAATTGACGTGGTTTATCTGTTTTATGTTGGTGTTTGTAAAACTTAAACAATAGAACCAAGGGGACGTAAACATACCTGAGCAAAGAACAATATTCAAGCAAAATAAAAAGAATCTTACCTATGTCGAATAAACATTCCGCTTGAATTGCTCGTTGCATTTCGCAAGTCCTTGTGTAGTTTTCTTTCTTCAGCTCGAGCTAACTTCAGATCAACTCCATACATAGAGCCTGGCCGACCCTTTTCCCTTTGTTTCAAAAGAAACTCCTTGTGTTTTTCTGATTTCATCATGGCCAAGGCACCTTGATTGGCGATATCAAAGATATCATCTACCTTTGAGGCGGCAAACTCTTTGATTTTGTTCTTTGTCAGCTTCGATTGTTTATACTGCCATTGTACTTTCTCACTCACGTCAAATTTCTCTAATTAGTAAATAGCATCTTGCCACATGTTTTGTAAGGAATCCGAGTTATTCCCCAGAAAACAGAACTCTTGTATTGATTCTTGCTGAATCTCTTAGATTCAATTTAACAGTACGCAAATGTAGAACAAATGGCCAAAACTTGACGATTGGAGGGCCAATTTACAACCTGTTATCTGGTGAGCCGGATAACCTACAATGAAAATTTTTATCTTTGGTTCTGCTTCTTTTGGCAGAGGTGGAAGCCATTCTGTTTACATTTTATTTTAATCTGGAAAAAAAATTAATAATATTACATGCGGGTTTTAAAGCAAAAATTTAGAGTTGTAAATTTAGCAAAACAAAAAGAAATAAAAAAAGGTCTCCTTAAATCTAAATTTACAATGAATATAGGATGATATCATGATGATGAGGCTGTTATAGCTGGGTTCGACTAGAAGTAGAAATAATATATATAGAATATAAATTTATTACAATAATATTGCCCTTAATTTGAGACATAAGATCATTCATGAGAAAATAATGAGGGGTTACGGACAACGGCCCCCAAAACATGGCTAGTCGCCCAAAAAAACTCGTTTTCTTGAACTTTGAGGCACACGGAACCAAAGGTCATGCTCCAATCGTGCTCAAAATTTAACTACCTTAAAATCTGGAGAGGTTGATCACTTTGTGGGTGCCCGTTGACAAAAAAATTAACTTAAAATTTTTTTCGCCACCCTATATATATATATATTATATATAATATAATATATTATATTATATATTATATATTATATATATAATATATATATATATATATATAATTATATATATAATAATAATATATATATATAATTATATATATAATATATGATGATTCTAATTTCCAATCTTTCTGACAAAGAATTGCGCATTCCGTGTTCTTGCTCTTTAACTTAAAGTTTATTAACCTACTGTACGTTTAACTCTGCTCGTTCTCATGCTTAAGTACAGATATTCTGCCTTCAGGAATCGTTCTAAATTTATCCAACTTAATCCTAAGAACTTTTTTTTCTCCGTTAAAAATGCAAAGATTTATTTTGGTTCACTTTCCTCACGCTCTTGACATTTTACTAAAAATGGCAAATAAAACATGTTTCTCCTGCATCCGTTTACTCCAAGTTTCTTGCTAGGTATTAAGACGTTGCTTTTTGTCTGGTAAAGCAACATTCCCTTTTACAGTCCCTCTCATAATAACAAAAGTTAGAGAGATTTGGCGAGAGTTAGAGGGTTAAGATTGGTTCCCTTTTTTAGGTACAGGCGCACCTTTCCAGCAAGAAGGAAAGGACAAAGTAGAAAGGCAGAGACGGAATAATTTAACATGACAGAGTGCAAGTTTGAGAGCAGTTTTTTTTAAACCGTACGCCTCTTAAGTGTTAAGCTCAAAAAAAAAGTAACACCTTTATAGAAAACTCTCATAAAATCATAGAAATCGACAAAAGTGGAATTGAAGGGGTCTAAAGTTTGAAAGAAAATTTTGAAAAAGAGTTCCCTATTGGAAGGTAAAAAGGTTTGTTGCCGTCATAGAATACGAAAGTGGAAAGCCAAAGTAGAAGAAAGTTAAGAGTGACATTTTTTTAAAAAGCCAGAAAGAGCGTGAAGAAGAATCTAAAAGATTAATTCATTTTCTCTAGAGAAAAATAATTTTCAGGGTAACAATTTAGAACAATTTTAAGATGAAATATAAATTTTAAGAGTTTCTGGATTTTGAAGAGGACAGTAATTCCTGAAGGCAGCGTCCCTGTTGCAAATAGCACGAGAACAAGCAGAGTTAAACCAAGTATCTAGGTTAAGTTGAGGTGAAGATCATAGGGTGTACGCCTTCATATCAGAGAGAATTATCTCGCGCTTTGCACACTCCGATGGACCCTTTCCAGGAAAGTTGCAGTCTTTCCACGGGAAATCAGAGAGGTACGACCGCAAGCCCGATCTGTTTGTCGCACCGAAGTGTCAAAAAGGTTTTCTCACCGTAGACGTCGACTTCAAGAGATAGAACAGAAAACAGAGATAAGAGAGTGATCGGAGGAACCCAGAGGAGGAAATAATTTAACAGAATAAGGAGAAGGACTAAAGATTATGAATTTTTTTACCTTTTGCAACAACATATTTCTGCTATTCTGGATACGAGTAGGAGCTGCACTAAGTGTTCCAGATCATTCTGGATAGAAAAGTGGTAGCAAGTTCACCAACTGTATCTTGATAATTAATGGAAAGCAATTGGCGGTGGTAAACGTTGAAATCACCAAGAATAATGATTTCAGAGAAATGTGAAAAAGAGAAAGAATGTTTTCTAATTTAGACCTTAAGTAGCCGAAGAATTTAGGATAGTTAGTTGAGAAAGTTAGGAGACAGATGTACAAAATAGATGAAATTGGTGATAGATTGACAGGTTTGCTTGAGCCATTGGGTAGAATATTTGGAAAACTCCAAATCAAAGACGGGAATAAACAACATCATTCCACAAATTGGCACAACAATGTGCTTAGCTGAAAATTAAGGGGTGAGATAGTAGGAACAAACAGTTAAGTAAGTTTGAAGGAATTTAAATAAAAGCAACAATGACTGATTTTTCTTTAATAAAAATATAGTATTAAATAAATAATACATCAAAACTTCAAAACTATTATATTAATTCTTTATTGTAGTAAATGAGATAATCTTATGTTAAAAAAATATCTTTATATTACAACTTATGATATAATATTAGTCTTTTTAAAATAATATAATATAATGTTTTATAATAAATAATATGAATATAGCTTCCATGTTACAATTTTTATAACAATAATTAATCATAACATTTAACCTTTTACAACTACATAAGTATTAAACGTCTTTAAAAATGTTTTCAGCTCATTCTTTTATTTTAAGTAGAATAGCAAACCGTAATATAGAGTATTAGATGAATTAAATATCTAATTTTAGTTCTATCTCACAGTTAAATATGGTAGCATAAAATAACTATTATATATTATTACATGAGTAATTTATTACATATCTAAATGTTAGATTAATAGTATTATTATCGATCCATTTAGACTGTAACAACTGCTATATAATTAAATAAATTAACATGTCTTAATCATTTGTTTTTAGATATTTATAAGTGACGCGACGTTTTGTGCAACTTTCACAATAACACTAGTAATAATAAAAAGTAAAGTTGTTTATATAAATAAGCGCTATAGTATACATTTTATTTATGTTAATTTTTTATTCACCAGTTAAATGTTAAAAAAATAAATGGCATTATAAAAATTTCATATAGGACGAGTTTAATATGCTACGTTTATTTATTTATAAATTTATTACAAGTCTATTAAATATAAAATAGTTACACCTATCATGATATATATTTTATTTATACCTTTTAAAGGTTTTTAAATATATTTTTATATAATAAATAAGGAATGACTAAAAATAAATAACTAAAAATAATAAAAAAATGTAGATAATATTAAAAAATATTTTAGTGGCAATGTATTTTATTATATGAAGTTAGTAAAAATGAAGTGTAATATCCTAATGATTTTGAAACCTTATTACACGAAATTGATAAATCACATGTAATATCAGTTTATTCATATGTGATAATCCCCTAAACTATTAATAATAATTATTTCATACTTTCATAAATTAAAATATATATTTAAAATCATTTTAAACCTACAACAGCAAAAATTGGCTAACGTTAATAAACAAACAAAAAAATATAATATTCTTAATTATATATGAATGACCATGTTTAACAAGCATGTACTAAATTCATTTTACTTCAAAAAGATGTTCTGGATGATAAATAAAAAATAATACATAACTGCTGATAATGTACTCAGTTAATATAATTAAGCATTGTAATTTTTTAATTTAAAAATAATCCATTCTCTTTTTTAAGGAATTTAAGGACCTTAGAATATTTGTTAAGTCTTATTTAATATTATGATTAGTAGTGTTATATAATTTTAAAACGAATATTCTTGATTGGTGCTATTTATGATCTCACTAATGATGGTGTAAGTTAATTGTAATAAAGATAAATTATATATTTAATATTGATAAACGTAATTTCTATAGAATTTAATCCGATAAATAGAAATAACTTGATATATAATTAAATAAATTAATATATTTATTATATATATTTATATATTATAATTTGTAATTGTATTGTGATGAAATAATAATCTTGAAATTTAATTTAATATATATTTATAATTAATAGTTATATATATCAATTATTTTTTCCTTTCACTTTTTGAAAATTATATTAATGTTTTTTTTTTTTTTTTTTTTAAAATATATTATAATAATATATTATTAATATCTATATTATTATATATTTATTATTATATAATATATATATAATATATATTATATTCAATTTAGATATAAATATATTAATATTTTAAATTATATATATTAATTTTAATATAATTATAAATTAATATATATATATAATATATATATATATATAGGCATTATAAAATAATTTATATTATTATTTATAAAATTAATAATATATTTAGATCACTGCCCTGTGGAACATATTCAGTCAAAATTCGTTTAAACTTTAACTACTTTCTTTTAAAGATATTTTTATAATAAATAAAAAAATAATAAATCTCCTGGAGAAGATGGAATAGATGACGTTAATTCTTGAATTAAGATAAATTTTAATATTATATAATATAATTTATAAAATATAATATAAATATTTTTATTTTAATATAATTAAATTATTTTATTTATTTTAATTTTATATATTAAATTATTAATATATTAATAAATAATATTATTTTAATTATATATATTAATATTAATATATATATAATAATAATATATATTATATAAATATTTTAATATTTTAATAATATATTTAATATATTAATTATATTATATATATTAAATATATAATTAAATTATAAATATAACTCTTCATTATTTAAATATTAATAATATGTAAATATAATATAAATTATTTTTATTTAAATTAATATAAATAAATTTATATTATTATTATATAATAAAATATATAATAAAATAAATTAATTATATTAAATATTTATCTTAATTATTTTATATAAATAATATAATATATATATATTATATAAATATGTTTATATAAAATATAATATTTTATTTATATATAAATAATATATTATATAGGCCCATATACATAATTATATTAATAAATTATATATTTACATGATGAAAGAGGATAATTAACATTATTTTGATAGATATATTGAGAGGATGTGATGAGATAAATATGAGAGAGGTATTGATAAGAGAGAGAGAGTTAAGAGGAATGAAGAGTATTAAGTAGAGTAGGAGAGATTGATATGTATAGAGTAGATGAAGAGTGAGAAGAAGAGATGAATGAGAGAGTGATAGGAGTATGTTATGAAAGTGTGAGAGAATGAATAGAGTAAATGTGAATAGAGTAAATTGAGTGAAGTGATGAGTAGAGTGAGGTGAGAGAGTAATGAGAGAGAGAGAGATATGTTGTAAGTATGATAAGTATCATTGTGCGTGAGAGAGAGATAGAGAGAGAGTTAATTTTGTCTGTATAATTATAAATAATGTTGTGAATAAATAAGTATATAATCATTATTAAAAATCTATGTATTACTAAAATATACTATCGACTTTTTATATTTTAAATGTTTTGTTTCCTAATTTTAGGATGATATGGTATAAAGGATTTATTTTTTGACGATCATGAAATTTTATAGACATCTACATTACTTACGGTGTGAGGTTAGGCATTATTGATCGACAACTAATTTATATATGATATTTTTGTGAAAATGTAATCTTTTATTGTATATAGACAAGTTTTGTGTGTAAAAATGTTAAGTTAATATGTATATGGATTAAGTAATAACTGTGTTTGTACGTATTTAGCTCATTAGCCTGCGTTGCTCTGGTTTTGTATTTGAGTGTGATTATATGGCATTAGTGTATTAATAAAATTATTATAATAGTATCGTTAAAGTACTAATATAAAAGAATTCTATAACTTTAATTTATAAAATATATAGTTCTAAAATTTCGTGATAATTGTGAAGAAGATGATCCTCTTTAATTAATTATGAACAATGTATAGATAATTACAACCCTCATTTACATTAAAATAATTTTTATATATACACCCTTACTAAATTATATAGTACATTGGTTTTCGTGTGTTACTAATTATATATTATATTTAACTTCATTCAATCACAATTAAATTTTTTTTTATAATAAATTATATTAATAAAAATATTAAATTATGATCATATTTTAAAACAACCTTTTCAAATTATTTATTAATTATAATTTGCTTTGTACTTAATTAGTTCAATTTAATGTGCATATTTAATAATTATTTTATTTATTCTTTAAATTGTTATATATATTACTTAATATTTGGATTAAAATACTTTGTTACTTTTTAAGTATTATCAAAATATTAGCTCGAGTGAGCATAAATGAGGATATTTCTCTCTTACACGGTATATTAGTTATATTTTATTTTCAAGCAACTTTTTTGAATATATTTTTAAATTTCCTTAATAGGTCACAATGATTGGTAGAGCTATAGGGGAGGTATAGTTTCTCTTTTTTATAGAGACCAAGTAACAATAATAATTTGTTAAAGTTGAGGAGACCTTTACCTTTACTTTTTTATCATTTATGATAATGTAGATGTATATTTGTTATTTGTGGAATTAACAGTTTTATTGCTTACAACGCAATTAATAATATTCTTTTATGCATTTATATAGTTACTTCCACTGATAAAAAAAGTTCCTTGGGGGTTTAAATTAAGCGGATAATATTAACGGTCTTGTGAACAGCATAATGGTTCGACCCGAAGACAAGAAAACGTGAGAATGCACCAACATTTTATTGCTCATGATATGCTCGATGAAACGCGATATTCATATCAAAATATTTAATTATCATTGGCCAGGGTCTTCAGTCTTGTCGCAATGAATATTATTTTTGATTTTCATTATATATTGAAGGTAAAAGCAATTTTAAATACTAAATGAAATTTTATTTATTAACCTATTTTCTAGGATTAATTTCAAATCTTCTTGATAATTGGTTGAAATGTTATGGCAATTTTCTGTCAAAACTCTTAAATTAAACTTCTCTAGATAAATATCTATTGTGTGTGTTTCTTTGGGATAATATATAGGATTTCGATTGATATGAAGACGTTTTTAATGATGTCGTATAATTTATTTATATTTTCAATATTATTTCAATTTTTATGTAATTTATTGTGTAACATTGTGTCGTTTGTAGTTAAGTTTATGTTTTTGTGTCGAATTTATTAAGTTTGCATCTTATAATATTATTTATATTGTTAAAGACATTAGTAATGTAATTATCAATGTATTATTATTAGTTTTAATTGCTATATTTAAAACTATAATATATGAATATTCTTAACCTTTGAGCAAACAATTATTTCTATAGATTTCTTCTCTATTTATTTTTTATTAAAGTTTAAATGTAGAAATTCTTTTCTCTTTGGAAAGACTTCTAAAGCAAACAAAAATTAAGTAGAGTCCTATTTAAATGTTAAATTTTACCTTTTGTATTCGAATACTCTAAAGTAAAATTTTATATATGGGATTATAATTTATTAAAATTAATTAAATCTTTATTTATATTGAAAATTATTTATTTATTAATATTTATTATATTATTTATAATTATATATTAATTAAAATTATTTTAAAAATTATTTATCATTATAAAATAATATTTATCATTTATAATCTAAATTTTAAATATTTAATTTTATTTAATTTTTATCTTTATTATTTAAATAATTTAAATTATATTAAATAATATTATTGTTATTTTTATTTTGATATTCTTGACTTTTAATATCAAATACTTAATTACAAACAGACAGAAAAAAAATTAATGTAAAAAAAATATATTTAATTTATTTAAATTTTATTTCAAAATATCCTGAAATAATTTAATAATTTATATATTTTTAACTTTTTTAATTTTTTATTATTTATAATTTAATAATTTAATATTTAATCTTTATTATATTATATTATTTATTTTATTAATTTTTATTTTTTATTATTATTTTTTTAAAATATATTTTAATTAAAAATTTTGTTATTAAATATTATTTAATATTAATTTTAAAAAGATTTAAAATTTTATTGAAAATATATTTAAATTTTACTTTTTGTTATATTATTTTACTTATAATTAATTAATTTATTTATTATATAACTTAATATAATCTAAATAATATTATATATTTATGTATTTAATTTAATTATTATAATTTTATTATATAATAATTTTTATTTATTTCATTTTTATTATTTATTTAGAATTTATTATTTAAAAAAATTAAATTATTTTAAAATTTATTAAATTATTAAAAATTTTAATTTTTTTTAATTTAGTATCTGGTATTTATATGAGTATTTTTAGTATTTTTACATATATCTCTGATATCTTTAATTATTTTTTCTTATATAACATTTTATTATCATTTTTTTTAAACAAATAATAATATTTTATTTAAATTTTTTTTTAATTATTTTATAATTTTTATTTATTTATAGTATAAAATTTATTTATTTTTATTTTAAATTATATTTAATTATAAAAATTTTTTAAAAATTTTTAAAATTAAATATTTATTCATTATTTAATTATTGGTTTATAGTTATATTCAATAGATTTATATTTTTAATAATTATAATTATATATATTACTTATTAATTTATTTTTTTTTATATTATTACAATATATACTATCTATATAATTTCTATCATACATCATTTAGGATGGATGAATTTGCGGTGAGTTCAGGATATGAATAGGCAGTGTGCCTCACCTGCTATTCTTTACTATCATGGTTAGGACTGAAGGATATGGAGACAGGTGCAGAGACCCTAACTATGCAAGATTGAATGAGATTGAATGAGAAGAGAGGGCGGATTAGCAGGAATGTTGAGATAGGAATATAACCAATGGGAGAAATCGGTATGCATTAAGATTGATACAAGGAAAGGAGCAATAAGATAGTAGGAAGAACAAATGAACTTTAATGAATAGAAGGAAGGAGGATAAAGCAGGTAGATAAATTGAGTGTACGTGTAACTGAGGTTGATGGAGATTGGTCAGCCTGAAACGTTGTAATACATGGATTTTAAAAATAATTAACTTAGAATGCGTGTGGAGCATCTCTTTTGTTTAACAATGACCGCTATCTGTTTAATATGGTTCATATATATATCAAAACATTGCTGAGTTACCTTTTAACTGTGTAATACGGATAGAAGTTTGGGTCACTGAGCACCAAATAATTAATAGTAAGAAATAGTGGAGGCGGCGAAGAGTATTAGGGTAGTGCTTATAGTGTTTATGGCGTGAGATATTATCATATACTGAGAGATAGGACAGAATAAGAGTTTTGAAAGAGTTTCAAGTTCTTTTAGAACTGTTATGATGGAATCAGAGTGGTACGGTATTTAATATATATTTTTTGATTATTTCATATACCTCATCCGTAGAATTTTATAATGGATGCATTGTATGGGAACTTGATAAAAATGAAAGGAACTGGACCAAAGAAAGTATTGAGATGAGATAATGTAAACAAGGGCTCACGGGTGTCTTCATCGAATCTTTGAATGGAAATCGACGAACGAATGGAAGGGTCTCGGGGAGTGACGATGAACGTTCATGAATGGTTCAGTGTCTAAGGTAGATAGTGGAGGAGGAGATGATTTGTTAAATTTTGAGATAGAAAGTTCCACTTTTGAGGAGGATTTTTTGGTGCAAGTGTGCTACACATTGGATAGGTATAATAATCTAGTGATTCAATATCTGGAGTGTGTGGATGGAAATTATTATCGGTGCACTAAGTGTTGAATTATTATTTTATTATTTAATTTTTAATTTTATTATTATATTATTAATTATATTAAATATTAATTTCTATATATACAAATTCTTCTATATTTTAAAATTATTATTACTAATAATATATTGCTCTATTTATAATTTATAAATTATTTATAATAATTTATAAATTTCATAAATAATAATTATTATAATAATTATAATTATAAAAATTATAAAATGGTTTGTGTGATTGTTTGTGATAGTATAGTTTACTGTTTAGATTTTGTTTTGTTTTGTAGATGTAGAAAATCTTCATATAAAATGTTTTTATTAATTTCAGTCATTTTGTGTAAAATTCTACATAACTATATAGTGTTCAATTTGTCGTTATAAGGTGAACAAATAGGTTTCTCTCTCGAGCTTACTTTCACGTCTTAAATTTTGAATAAAAAAGATTAAGACAAAAACACTAAAAACGGAGAAACTTTACTTTAATCAACTGGTGTACGAGAGTTTCTTCTGTTAAATAAAAAATACAATTTGAATTTAATATAAATTTATTTAATATTTATAATGAAATTTAATAATTTTAACTTAAAAAATATAATTATAAACTATTTTTTATTTCTTGATTCATGGTGTAAGGTAGAGGCAAAAAAGTTGAATTTTAATTTTTAAGGTAACACAAGACACACATACAGGTTATTCCAAAATATTAACACACATATACAAAAAATTATTTTTTGATCTCAAGAATCAATAATAACAATTTAAAATTACCTAATCTGAAGGATATCAGGTTCCCTATCAGATATGAGTCATTATTTCTTAATATTAGATTCCGTAGCAGTTCCAACCACATTCTTTCTAAATCAATTGAAAAGCACATACATTATTCACAAAATTTATAATAAAATAAAAAATTAATAAATATATAATAATAATTTTAATTTTAGTTTTTAATTATTTATATTTTATGTAATTAATTTTTTAAAATTATAAATTTATACATTTATTTAATATAATATAAATAATTTAATAATTAATATATATTATATTATTTAACATACTTATATTAATTGAAACTATAAGAAATAAAATTTGCCATTTTTTTCATTTTTCTGGCTTCATTTTATCTCAAATACGCTAGGAAAAGATTGTCAACAATTTAATTTACAATGGATAAAAACAATGCTTTTGAAACTATGCTATTATTAAAAAAAAAAAAATAAGAAAATATATGTAGTTTTGTAAAGAAGCGCTTTAATTACTTTACATCCTGTTGTTACCACTCTTATGTCCCTTCGGATTGAAGAAAGCTCTTTAAGGAGTATAAGATGTAATTAACACAGGTCAATGTGTCTTTCTTTGTTCTTTATAATAAAATTAAAAATTAAATTTTTTAAAAAAATTAAAGTAATATTAACTAATATCATATGACAATACTATACATATATTTTTTTGTGCTAATTATCCAGGTACTGTAATATGGTATTTCATGTTATCTTCATGTTTAAACATAATTATATTTTTTTCTTCATTATAAAGTTTTAAAATTTTTTTTCTTTTTATCATTATATTAATTTTTTTTTTTTTTAACATGTTTGTCACCATAAATACATCGTGTGGTCAAGAAAAGGCCCTTTTTTCAAGTGTGTGGTGTTGCACGCTAAAATTTCATCTCTCTAGCGTAAATTACGCAGATTAGCACTCTATAGAACTTCAGAGATTTAAAGTAGAGGGTGAGATATAACTCAGACAGGAAACACAGAAATGGAAAAGTGATTTTCACAAGAACAAGTTGGTTGCAGGAAACGAAAGATATTGCATCCGTGGGCAGACAAGTGAATTGTCCTGGAGTTATCTATATAATCTATCTAGAATAAACTCGTGCGCTAAGCATCAGTCATCCACTTGTTGTTTAACGAGGGAGTCGTAATAAGGTGGTAGTACACGTAGTTTATATGCCTTCTGAACCTGCCGCTGACGGTATCTATTAGAAAAGAGATAAAGTCCACATCGGCGCAAAAGATAGTAGTGGGATTATCTAAGTGAATCTTGGATAAGTATCTAGTTAAAGTTTAATAAGTCCTTTTTGGTCTTTTGTCTCGCCATTCTGTCCAAAGACGGTGAAAACGCAATGAGCTCCCTCCAGATGTATGAGAAAGACTCCATAAATATGGTGCGGTATGAGACTTAGTATAAGCATAGAGTAACTGAGAAGATGGTAAAAATATTCGTCGATCTTAATAATCAGAACATATACTCATATTTTTCTTGAGGTCGTGTGCCTAGACTAATTCCGTTGTGATAGTGAGGTTATTCTCTAGAACAATTTTTTTTGTATTATGATTTAAGTGTGCCAAGGAATGTTATTATTTATTTTTAACAGAGATTGTAGACGTAGAGCCTGTCGAAAAGAAAATAGGAAATGTTAGTAAGGTGTTTTTAGAGAGGAGATTTGTAGAGTGAGATTTTTAAAGAATTGAAATAACAGGTTGAGACGACCCAATGAATAGTTACTATCTCAAGATCAAGCGAATAGAAATCGAAGATTAAGAGAGATGCATTTAGAGATAAATAGTAGAGGTAGCAGATAGTGAAATGAGTTAGAACGAAATGAAGGGTGAGTCATAGGCCATAATGTATGTGTGATAGGTATAGATATTGTGCAGTGTGTATGATTGATCATTATGAAAAAGATAATGAATAAAAGTTAGATGTTAATAAGACATTGAATCTCACTTTGATGATAATCCACTAAAATTATTGTGACATTGAAAAAATGTACAGAAATGTGCTTTCTCTCAATTTCAACCCAGACATTATGTATTATTGAGCGATCTTGAAAGATGCTAGTACACAATATATGATAAAAGCTAAAGAGAAATGGTGCGGAACCGATAGGAGGGGAAGCTTGGAGAGAGTTGAAGCTGTTGCCATATACTTGGTCAAATGCTTTGGAATTATGGTAAGAACGACCATCCACGCATGTCTCTCGTCAGTTCTTAAGCAAGGCGAAAACATATACCTAATACTTAATCCTTTAATCTGTTAATCCCTTTATCATAATGGTCATTATTCTATATCTATATAGAAATGGTGGGTATTTGCCATACCGTTATCTCACTCCCAAACCTCTCTTATTTGGTTCTTGTTTAAAATCCGATACGATAGGTATCTTGAGATGGATTGGAATTGATTTTATCAGGATAAGTTCTCTGTGAATTATGGTGAATATCGATTTGGAGAACGGAACCCGCGAGTCGGCTTGAAAATTTCTTCTCGGAACGAATCGTGAAATATATGGATCTTGCGAGTCGCCTCATATACGAACCGAAATTGATCGGAATTGGTTGGGAAACTCGCACCGGAATTGAAATTCGGGGCTTGTTACTTTTATTAGTATAAGCGTAAATTAGGATAGTAAAGGGTTGAGGGGTTTGGGGGGTTGCTTGTGGAAAGAGATTTTGGACACCCTAGATCTGTGCACGTTTGGCAGTCAGGCGTTATTATGCGATGCATATCTGGTGTGGGTGCGGTGCTCGTTGCGTGTGCGGTTGCGATTGAGCGATTCCTTCAAATGAAACAACAAAAGAGGGAAGACGGTGGTGGTAGATGCAAGAAAAGATTAGCTAGATACGGTGTTGGTGGTAGGTGCTGGGGCGACGCTGGTGCTAGTGTGGTGCATGTGTGGTGGTCGGTTGTTTGTCTCTAGGTATTATGTGGGTGTCGATGCTGGGTGTGCGGTGTGAGCTGTGCAGATCACTGGTTCTCTGGCGAAGATGGTGACACGCGAGCTCTCGGATGTGCTGCTGTGCCACACCGTGGGGTGCGAACGTAGTGGCGTGTGCGGGTTGGCTGGTGCGGTCGTAAATTTGGCGGTGTGTGCAACTTGACGCTGGTGAGAGCGGTGCCGGACGCGGAAGTGGTCAGCTGCTTGGTGCGCTGGCGTTTGTGCACGACCAGGATTCCTCGGAGAGGTGCAGTGCTGATGCAAGACCTCACTGTCGTGTGTGGTGTGTTTCAAGACTTCTGGTGTGGTGGGTGCGTGCGTGCATCACAAGCCAGGATTTTAGAAGAAATTATATGAAAAATGAAAGGAATATTAGATACAGTTGTTCATCTTATTATAGTTATTTTATTCAGTTTTTTCTAATTGAAAATAGCGAGAAAATGTTTTTTTTCGTCAATATTTTAACAATATTTTTCTGTTCAAGATATTATTTTAGACATTCTAAATATGTTACGTTTACTGGAAAAAGAGACTAAAAATATTTTATTGATATATAATAATTTATATTTATGAGTTATAGTAATATAACATAATAGTATATAGCCTCGGTGGGCTATATGGGATTATTGTTTTATATGTGGGTTTTTGGAGCTATTAATATAGGGATACTAAATATAGAATATTATGATTACTATTATTTATATATACTATATTTATATATATATATATATATTATATATATTATATTATTTATTATATATATTTATTATTATATATCATGGTGATGGGGTATGTGGGAAGTAACTAAAGGATAAAGTTAGTTGTTTCGAGAGTGGTTGTAGGGAAGATAGTGCTGGTGAGTTCTCGGGCTAAGGTTACGTCGAAGACTAACTAGTTTACATTATTGAGGATGAAAAGGAGTAATTAGAGTGTTTAGATGGGTATATTTAATTGTTGGGACAGATTTTTTATATTGTAAGGAATATATTAGTGGTATGTGTGGTAGATGAGATACTAGAAGATTTAATTGAGCATATATGAATTGGTCAGATGGGTTGGTGCGTGTATGTAATTAAGTTTGACAGTAAATTTTAGTTAATATGAAAGTATGTAATATTGGGATATAGGAGCGGACGCAAGAGCTCCTGTAGATTGAAACTCATTGTTGGAGATGGTGAGGGATTGGGTACTTTAGTAGTAGAGATTGACTAGGAGAGTTCCCCTTGAAGTAGGGCTAGCCCGTGAGGTGTGAATTTTGTTATTAGAAAAAAAATTAATTTAATAGTAATTCTGATTTAATAATTATGTGCTGAAGGGTTAAATATAAGAATAAAGAAGATGAAAAGTAACGGGTAAATAAAAGAGTGAACGATAATGTTTCGATGTGGTAGGTTGGTAAGGTTGGCTGTACAGAATATAAGGTTGTTGCGTGATGGGTGGAAGGAAACTGGAGTTTTGAGTTGTTTCTATGGGGGTGGTCTGGCTGAGGGGAGTGTCGTTACTGGTATTACATTATTCTTTAGTAGTTGAATACCACAGTCGAATATTGAAGTATCTGTATCTATGTTGAATTCTTGTTCAGATTTGTCTCATATTCTTATAGTTGGGCAGGTGGGATGTTAGGAGTGACAAGAGAGATGATTATTTTTCATAATATTGAGAAATGAAAGTATTAGGGAATTGTGTAAATGTAAAGAATAAATGATTGTTATTGAGTATATCGAACTTCCGGTCTGACAGAAACCACAGTTGGGATTTTACTTTGTTCGCGGTAAATAAGGTGAAAGCTCGTAGATAGTGGACATTTGAGTTGCCTATCTGGCTCTCACTTAATGGTATGGAGGTGGTGAGGTAATGGGGAGGTATCTTGGGCTTTTTTCTCTTTTATGACTTAGCGCATGCTTCTACCTAAGGCTTGATCTCAGAATTATCGCCGGTGTGAATGTTTTTCACACTATCCCAGTCTGTCAGGAGTCGAGAGGAGGCTCTTTATAAATAAAAAGAAAGCATATATATATATATATATTATATATATATATTATTATATTTTTATATATTTATTATATTTATATCTTTTTATAGTGGGCGTAGTAGGTATATAAAAAATAGTAGTCAGCGTAGTATACTACTTACTATTTGATATATGTTAGAGTATTAATATATTATATTATATATTATATTATTATATAAGAAATTTATTTTTTATTTAATTTAAAGTTTATTTTGTTAAGATATGTTAAAAACATGACATAACGATATCAATTGCTGCGGGAATATGAGTGTTTAAGTTCGTTTTGGGTAGTGAGATGGTGAGGAAAGATCAGGTTGCAGCGAATCTAATAAAGTTAGTATGGGCAAAATTATAGAATGTCCTTCAAATAAAGCATTTTTAAATATAACATTTACAGAATATCCTGAAAAGTTAATAAGGTTAGTATTTAACAATTTCATTGCCACTTGAAGCATAAATGAGTTTGATCGAAATAAATTCAACAATAGAAGATTTTCAACCAACACTATTATCATGCAGTTGTACTTTGTTTGTTTTTTTGTTTTAATTTTTTCATCAATGTTTTTATGGGTTTATATAATACTACGTTTTTATATATATAATATATATATAATATATTAATATATAATATATTATATTATATTATTTTATTATATTAAACTATAGTATATATATGTATAGGGTTTTATTATATATTATATTTTATATATTATATATAATATTATATTATATATTTATATAATATCAGTATATATAAATATATATTATATATATATATTATTATTATTATATATTATAGGTTATAAATTACAGATTGATAAAGTCTCAATAAGTTTATATATTTAATATATATATTTATATTATATATATTATAATCTATCAGTGGCGGCTCGTGACCCGAAACCTGGAGGACTTCATTATATAATATATATATTATATATAATTATATATATATATTATTATCTATATGATATATAGTATAGGGTTAGTGAGATATATTATATTTAATTATATATATATATATCCCTATTTTTATTTATCACTAGCACCATTTCTGCATGGCTCTGCAATGGTGGTGTGGTGGGTGATAATTTATATTACTATTGATCAAATCATCACGAAAAGAGTGATATGGTATAAGGGGGTTTTCAGGCTTGGGCCACGGGTAGGAGGAAGAGAATCTGGAACATTTCTTTATATATGAATTTTCGACTGTTTTGTCAGTAGAATAGAAAGCTTCAATGCGTTATTGAATATAATATTTCTTTATAAATGTCTTTTTTTTTTATTAAAATTTTTATTTATATTCCAAAATATTATATGTTTATAAGCAAAGAAATCTAAATAAGTTAGAAAATTTTGTAGCTCCTCATTTCTCCATAGATTTCTTATTGAAATTCAATTTAACCTGCTCATCCCAAATAAAATACTTATAGTAAAACTTATAATAAACCATAACCTATATTATGTGGTTCAAAAAAATATATTTTCTCTCTCTTTTTATAGTAAGAAATATAAGAAGTATATCTTTTGTGGAAGGATCTCAATTTTCTCTCTCTCTCTCTGTCCCCTTTTCAAATATGGTCAGATGACTTCTTTAGTCTACTATTCAATTTTGTTCTTCTTTTCGGTAAGTTTCAGATTTCTTCTCTTTAACAAATCTCTTTTTCTGATCCTTTCTCTTTTCTTGGTGCATCCTCTTCTGCTGGTTCTCTCAACTGCTTCAACAACTTGATGAGGTCGAATAAATATATATACTTTATGTAGTTTTATATTTTTATTATTTTAGATATAATATATATATATATAATAATAAATTTATATATTTTCTTTTTTATTATATATATTAATATTATTACTATATATAATCTATATATTACTATACTATATATCATATATATATACTATTCAGAGGCGACTCTAAACTCGTGTTTACCTCGTGCCTTAAGCCGAGTTATTAATTTATAGAATGAACAGATAATATTCTTCCAAATTTTGCAGCTTATGATAAATTATTCTCTTTATTTTTTTGTGAAAAAAATAGAGTCTCTGAAAGAATACATTACATCTTACAAATGAAAGATTAATGTAGTAATATTAAAAACAAAAAAAGTGTAAGCATCATACGTCATAATGATTAACCTATTTTTATCAATTACTAAATTGTAACGGCTCGTATCTCTCCAAAAATACAGAGAGCAAATTTCAAGACGGTATACATTACATATTCGTGAATTTACTTTTTTTTACAAGAGTTGTTTTTTTTCCCTGTCTAAGAATCTAATAACAGAAATTTTACATTAAGAAATAAAATTTTAGAAAGGGAAGAACATTGTACTTTTTTATCCCATTCTATTCTAATTATTACGGAATAAAAAATAAATTCAATAACATATTTAAATTCTAATATCAGAAATATAGAAAAAAAGGAAAACTAGATACCATATTTAATATATTCCATTTATAGCTAAAAAGATATGTAGGAATGTATAACTCAAATTTAATTATAATAATTATTTTGTAAATTATATAAGCATAATAAATAAATAAAAATAAAATGAATTATGAACTAGATTGCTGAATATTAATAGGCTTTTCATTTTTTTGTAGTGTTTGAGGTACTATTAATTTAGTCACCTTGCTCCGTAGAATGTCCTTTAAGAAGAAACTTTGCTCTTCAAGGCCCCGTGGTCCTGCATTTTCGTAGCCAAAATGTTATTGTTTCCTCTGTTGTTTATTAAATAGGTGGTGGTAACATTGTTTGTTGAAGAATTTATTAGATTTATCTTTCATTTAATTGAATTGATCCGTGACTCAATAATAAGTATAATATGTAATATTTTTTTTTTGACCAAAAAAGAAATCGTAGGTTCGTAATACCCTCTCACCTTCAGAAAATTTATAGGTTTCGTTTTAGTGTATTAAAACATGATAATCGTTTCTTTCTTATCAACATTTTATGAACAATTTGCTATAGTTTTTTGCACAGAAAGGTTTTATCTTTGCTGTTTTTTTGGCTTTTTTATATGAAGATTCCCCTTGGGCAGATATTTTTATTCTATACTATATCCCCAATTAGATTAACAAAAACATAGTAAATTATCAGTAAACTCACCCTTTCTAAAATCGCTGTCTCTTCTATTCTGGGAGTAAAAATCAATCAAAAACAAATCTCCTCCTTTCTCTTCTCTTCTCCTCTCTCTCCTCTCTTTCTTCTCGGTCTCTCGCAATAATTACGTGTGTGTTTGTTGTGTGGGAGCGGGTTTTTTTTTTTTTTGGGTTTTTATTTGGTTAATCCCAAAAAAAAAAAAAAAAAAAAAAAAAAAAAAAAAAAACGAAAGAAAAGAAGAAAAAAAAAAAAAAGTTGATTTATTTTTTCCATGGGATTTAAAGCACAAAGATTTTTTGGCCATTCCGTTTTTTGCGCAAGGAATATCCGGTTTTTTTCCCCTCAAAATATTTCCTTTAATAAGAAAAATGAATATATTCCAAAGGATTGGTTTTTTTTTTACAACTCATTTCAAACATTTATGTTGCCATATATGGGGTATTTTTAAAAATAATTTTTTATTTTTTTGAAAAATTTAATTTAAAATTTTTTTTAAAAATATTTTTTTATATTTTTTTAACAATTGACAATTCAATTTTTTTTACTAATTTTTTTTTAAAATTTTTTTGGGATTAAATCCTTTTATTTTAAAAAATTTTTTTCTTATATTGTTTTTCTTTAAGTAAACCCGCTATCTCATACCTTTGTTCCAAAAGAATTCCAAGCTGTAAAATTTAAATTTGGACCTCATAAAAATTTTCGGGGTAATTTCAATTATTAGAAATTTCCCCAAAATTATTTTTTTTCCATTAATATTTAATATATAGTAACAAAACTATTTTTGCAATAACGACAAAATTTTTTAATTCTAAATTTGCCCCCCCCCCTATAATAATTATTAATTTATATATAATTATTAATAAATTATATAATATATATTTTTTATAAAATATTTAATAAATAATATATATTTTTACTTTGTTCTAATTATTAACAATAAAATATAATATAATATATATTTATATATAATATATATTTTAAAAATTATAATTATTAAGGTTAAATCTTCATCATGAATGTGTCAGATAAATTACCAGATATATTAATATAAAATATAATTATTAAACTTATATTTTAATAATTTATATATAAATTATTATTAATCTAATGTATATATATATAATTTAAATATATTATAATAATTTATAAATAAATAATATAATATTATAAATATTCTACATTTATATATATTTTATATATTAATTAATTTTTTCCAGAAAAAAAACAAAAAGAACCAATTTGGGGCCTTTTTTCGGCCGGGAGCTCGGAAAGGGGTTCCCCTGGGGTGGGGGGGAAAACTACTATTCCCTATCTTTAACGAATTTATGGTCTTCTCCTTGCCTTAGGGGAAAATTTCAGGGGGAAAGTCTTTGGGGGTGGGGTGGGGCCAAACTCGAATTTTTACAAATAGGGCCCTTTTTTTTTGATTCGAGTATGGGCCATGCCGTCGCCCCCCTTTACTCCTCTTTTAAGTCCTTTCTTGGGGTTTTTTTTTTTCCCTTCCTTTCCTTTTGCCCCTTTACTCCTTTATCCAAGTTTTCTTTCCTCTGGGGTTTCCGCTTTTTTCATTATCAAGCACTTCGGTTTGAATGGAAAGCCCGAACTTTCTTTTTTTCCCTCCCCCCTTTATTCTTGGTTTAAATTTGGGGTTTTGGGGTTGGGGGGTTTTCCCCCTCCAAAGTCCTTGGTTTTTTTTATTCTCCAAAACTTTAAGTTCTACTATTTTTCCATTAATGGGGAAATCCTCCTCAAGCCCTGGTTCTTCCCCTTAACCTTTTCTGTTTTTTCCTTTCCGTTATGCCCGACATTGGTAACTTAAAACTTTTTTCCCAATTTATTGCCTCATTCCATTCTTCAAAATTTCTGCTGCCCCTTCCCTTTCCTTTTTTTTTGGCAATTCCTTAAAGAAAAGGTTTTTTTGCCCTCTTTTCGTCCTTCAAAGCCCCTTTTTCTTTCCCCGATTTCCTTAAATCCTTTTGCCCGGACTGGGGGAAATTGGGAAATTTTTTTTTCCGGTGGGCCCCGCCACAAACCTTTTGCCCGGTTTTGAAAAATTCAAATCTTTTTGGGAAAACTACTCTTTTTTTTAAGCAATCTTCTCCTCAAAATTCAATACCCTCCCTATAAACTCTCCCTATTTTTTCGAACCGGGTTTCTAAAACGTTCCCCTTCAAACCTGTTTTTTTTGAAAAAACCATAACATTCTTGGGGGGTTTCCTGAATTAAACAAAAAAATTAATCCTTTTTTGGGGGAACCTCAAATATCAAAATACCGGTTTTTTTGGGGGGCCCCCCTGAAGGTTTTGGGGCCCCTCCAAGGAAACCCCTTCGGGAAGTTCCTGGGTTCAGGTTTGCCCCCCCCCGCCCGGCGGCAAATTTTTTTTTTTTTTTTCTTTCCCTGGTTTTAAGCCCTACCTCAGTTTTTTATAATAGGGGGGGCCCCTTTAATTTCCCGGGCCCTTGGTTTTTTTTTTTTTTTTTGGGAGTAAATTTTTTTTACTCCAAATCTTGGGGGGGGGGGGGGGGCCCTCCGGCTCCACCCTTTTTTATTGGGAATAGAGGTTTGAAAGTTTTCAAAGCTTACAAGGGGCAAATATTACCTGTTTTTTTCCCCC
>JABUQX010131710.1:0-23130 GCA_015478945.1 Trachelipus rathkii
ATATATAATATAATATTATATATATATATCTAATATATATATAACTTATTAATAATATATTATAATATAATATAATATATTAATATATAATATATATAATATTATAGTATTATATATATATACACTACTATATAATAATATATATATATATATATATATATATATATATAATATATATACAAATCACTTATATATTATATAATATACTAATATATATAATATAATAATATATAATAAATAAATATATATTATATAATTATATATATAATATATATATAAATATATATATACTATATATATAATACACATATATATAATATATATAGTTATTATTAATTATATCATACATTATAATATATATATATATATATATGATATATTAACAGTTTCTAATCAGTAACGTTGTGAGGTTATCAAAATACGCGAGCTTTTTAATTGTTGTTTCATTTTATTCCATACGCATATTGCATCGTTCTATTACACGTATGCATATATTGTAAATATTTATTTGTATATGTTATTATATTAATATATTATCTATGTTCACAATCCTCAAATAATTATAATTACAATATATACCAATTTATGATTATACCTACTTAAAATTTTCCAATTTCGCATACGCATATATTTATTTCACACTATATCATATTAACCCTAAAGTCTAAATATTATTATTACTTAATTTTATTTTTTTTATTTTCTCTTATATACATATATAGTTAGTTCCTAGTGTGTTTAACCAGATAATAATTCCCTCATTGAGTATACTCACGTTCTTATTATCTCAATATTTTACAATTCATGAGTATCACACACGGTACTCATAATAATAAATATCACTATAGTTATATTAATTCTAGGTAGATCTTACCAGATAGTGTATCCATATTATTTGATATATGAATATAGATAGTATGATTAATGTTATAAACAACTTCCCTATTTTCACTCTATCAACACAGATTTTGCAGGATATACCTCATATCATTATGTGTTGATGCGACGGAAGATTAGTAATTAGAGGTAAATAAGGTAGTATACGTCTAGGAGCGTCTTATCTTAGCGTCTGCTCTTTATACGCTTATCGTCGATCTTCCTGTATAATCACATCTAACTTACTACTATCTTATTAAAACTTTACTTATCTTACATTTGACTATACTAATCCAGTCTTTTTTCATTACTTCTTCTTATCTTCTTCTTACATTACTAAAAAAAAATTTAATCAAACATATTTACTACAGGACTGAAGTTAACGTAATGTAGTGTCTAGGATGCTTCGGCTATCTTTCTATCTTTACTTACACATGTAATTACCTTAGTATCCTCCAAAGAGATTGCGATGTAAAAAGCGCGAGCGCTACAAGCATTCCGATCGAGAAAAGAAATAGAGCTAGAATTGACGAGATTGAATGTAGACTAAAATTTATGTAGAAATATGAGCACCAGCCTCGGATTTGGACCGGCCAACCTCTGTAACATTAACAAAGTAGAAAAACTCTCAGAGCTGCGATCACACAATTGCAAATAATAGAGACAATAGAATAAGGGACGCAGCGCCTATATTTACACTAAATATGACTTCATGGGACCCGTAGATACTATATAACCAATATTATATAATAAGATATATATTAATAAATACTCATATAATATATATAATATATTACCCGAAGCGATAACGTTATATAATAACAGAGCGCCTCACTATGGTAAAATCGTCAATGTAAATAGGGTTCATCCCTTGGGCCCAGGTGGGTCACTATCTAAGACTCAAGACCTAGACTACCCTATTCAATATCAATACATAACTCCTGCAGGGGAGGAAGACTACACTGGTCTCCACATATTAATGCATGATACACAAAACATCGAATTGCTCACTCGGATGCGCCAATCAGACAACACCTCTTATCTCTTGCCATTACTGTAAGCCTCACATGTACATATACTCCACATGTGCTCGCATCCCTTGTGGAGAGAGTCAACTATATAGACCCGTAAAAGGGTAGGGCATACTGCTATCTACGGCCAGGTACAGACACCACAATCTACCACATGACATCTCTCATATACTGTCTTACGGCTCAACAGCTGGTCTCTATAATTGGTGGTGTTCTAACCAGCTTATGAGCGGTGATTGCCGTCTTTCCTGAACACTATCTGTTTCTCATTTATCTCTTAAGTCGTAATTACAATAAAAGGTCTGCGTAGCACTAACAGCAGAGTACATATCATTATTCATCTCGTGGCGCAGACGAGAGTCTTCAACCTTTTTTCTTAACAGAGAGAGAGACGTATGTACGACGGATGAGCACACAAGAGAGAGAGAGCGAATATGAGAGACAACATATCCTTGATGGCGATTATTATTGCGCACGAAGTCGTTTACCGACGAGAGATGAGGACCTTGCACGTAGACTGGGGCAGGCGACAAGAGAGAAGAAGAAACATGCTGCACGAAGAATGAACGGTCGAGTTCTCTCTATTTTATTAATTCTTTACATCTCATCACTCTATAGCACTGAACCCCTAAATTGCCTCGAGTTACAAAAATAGCCAGATTTTGCTTTAAACACAACAGTGCGAACTCAGATGGCATAAGTTATGTATTTCACACAAGACATGAAGACTCACTACACCCATAGCTCAATAACACTCATCGTTAATCAACATAGCACTTCCGTTTGTCACATCCAAATAATAAAGACCTATGACACCGCACATCATCGAAAGACTTTTGTCCTTTACTTATACATCAACAAGCCATGAATTTAATTGAGCAAAAACCAGCAACCTTCTGCGGTGCCATTCCACCGAAACAATTTCTGACCTACACTCCTGCATCCGCGGCCCCGCTTCCCTCTCATCGCGAAACACATCTTCTACCAAAAGATATAACCACCAAGACAGAAAGCGTGCTCGACGCCTGCTCACTGGGGAGCGGAAACAAAAAACCTAACATAACTTTAACAGCGAGCGAGAATCTCTCGACCCATCTCACATCTCTCCTAAGGTCTCGTGTGACTCCTCGGGTAAACCTTGTTAGAGCTCATATCTGGCGCAACCCAAACTCCCACATCACATTTCTCTCCTAAGGCAGTACCCAAGTCGGATTACGTGATGTTAGAGAGAAAACCAAGCAAATGCAACATCCTTTTCGAACCATATAATACCCCTGCAGCATATAATTTAGCCATCCTAAAGCACAATACAATAAACGTTATTTCCCGCCGTAAAGTAGCCAGGCAGTATGGGATAATATATCACACACGTTCGTTAATCTGGTAATTATTCCATATTCTCGCCATAACTACTCTATAATTAAGGCGTACTGATTGAACCTGGTGTAGTGTTTTCTATTTAACAAAAAAAATAAGTGGTGTCGCACCTCAACAGCTCCTCACCTCCAATACCCCTGGATACTATACAAGACCTCCTTCCCACAAAGCGTTCTAATATTTACATACAGACTTATCTCACGAAATCCAAATCATACTCACCATTCAAACTCGCCTGCGCCGCTCTCATTTTAGAGTCATTACAACAGTAAGTTGAGTAGGTTCAAAAAATAACCTTAAAAGAAGCAATCAAACCTATTTTTAAATTAAATGTTTTCACAAACCAAACCTAAATAATTACTCGTTCATATACTTGCATTTACAATATTAGCTTCTCATTTTAAAATTTTAAAGTACCTGAAATATATTTGATCATCACACACACGCCACGCACACACACATATATCTACTAATAATTGGTTTACTTATAAAGAGAACAACGATCAAATTTTACACCGTGCTATCTTGCTCAAATCTTTTAATTTATTATTTTGATTTCATAATCACACATCTTCATGTACTAGTTTATAAAACCAATACCCAATAAATGAATACACCAAGCAGATTCGCCCTTATTTACTTATTCTTAATAACCCTTTCGCCGCTTCCTTCCAGTAAGAATGACCCTCCTATCACCCATATAAAGTGGGTAGTAGAATCTACTACTATTGCATGAATCCCTAACTACTATCACATCCTTTCCCAACTGGGTCATTAATCTTACCGCTTGGTTTTCGTCAAAACTGGGTATGCAACAACGGCGGAAATGTATAGTAGCTCTTTAAAACTTTGTCTGTCTTATATAGCCATAACATAGTCATCTTTCTTTTGAAACTTCATCAATGTAGCGACTTTAAGTAAATCTTATTCAAATCTCGCCGATCATTTTTCTTGTTACAAATCAGCTTCGTAATTTTAATATACGCTTTCAATTATACCACCGCCAAAGCTTTGACACAATACACTAGAAAAAGTGCCTTATGTGCATAAGTATATATTTCTACTGTTTAACAATTATCTACTCACCTATATTCTTTAGCAACATTTCCATCTCACTTCTCCTTATGACCAACTATACTATACTAATGCCAGGTAATTTCTATGGGAAGGTATGCCTCCGGCCGTAAGTCATAGTATCAGTATTCTAAACTTATAGTTCACATTGCATAGTATTCTTATCAGTTACACCAGTAATCTTACATGTATATGAATACAACCGATCTTACTAAGCAAGCGGGCCACTCAATAAATGACCAGCTAAAATATCCATTGAGGGTAGATACATTTAAAATGAGAGCACGTACTGAAGGATACCTAAGCGCGGACGCACTTGAACTGACAAGAAGTACCGATGAGAAAAAACATACGACTAAAGGCTGGGTCTAACACATATTAGTAAATATGAAGATTAACAAATCTCAGTAATGCAATCCAGTAAAAAAGCACCACACGGCCGGAGAGGACAAGAACAAATCAGTTAAAAGTTTTGAAGAACATAGAAACAAACAGGGGAATTGATACAAGATCCGATATTCAATGTTATGTCTATATATTTCCACCCTAATACTAAAAATTAGTACACCCCCCCACTTTATGATTTGATATCATACCCACATAACAACTGACCTCCCTCAAACATCTCCCCTCTGGGAATCCACACCCAGCAGTATCATATATCCATATCATACTTTCTCTACACTCAATTTATAGCGATAACTGTGCGTTATCCGGGTATCACCAGGAAAAAGCTCAACAAACTTTACAAGAAAGGAGGTGGACACTCGGCAAACCGGGAAAGGGAACTATAAAAGGTTGGAAACCACTCTACCGAGATCACTACTCTGAAAAATGTGTAAGGAGTATGAGAGAAGTATACTTCGCACCACACGAGACTCCTAAACATTGGCGAGGTCTCGGAACATCCCGAGCGACACACTCTTCACTACCATTATAAACAGGGTTCGTACAATCTCTCTCCCCGCCAGCGAATACTAATCAAACCCAAGGGTAGGAACACGACAACACACACTATCTCATACCAATCACTTTTGATACGACGCGTATCCAGACCATTTCGAGGGTTCCACCACAAAAACCGCGAGCAAAAACTTCCACTGAAGCTGCTCCTCACGACACCAAGCCCATAAACTCCAGAACATCATAACAGCGGAATATAGAGTTGGGACACACACCGAAATTAGGAAATAGCAGCATTGGACTCACTTCACCAACAGTATATATCCCACACTAGGATGGAAACCATAATCTAAGTGACGTATAGCGACACCATATTTCACCATACACTTCCTAAACAACCTATCAACACATGGGTTATGGGGAAGATCTACGACTGCACGACAAACAAAAACTCTATCAAAAAAGGTTGGACCCAACGTCCAAAAAAGGGTTGGACACCGATTAATATTTAAAAAAGGCGCTTAGCGGAAGGCCAGCAGGTCAAAACAACTTCACACATGGGGTTGCGAAAACACTGCACTACCTTACTCTCCGACAATACTATCTACAAATACATAGCTACGTGTCCATAGGCACACCAACCACGCACACAGTTTACACACCTTCAACTAAAGGTTGGAAACACCCACCCCACTACAATTTCCACCTCAAACTTTCCTCTAAGGCGAGTCATTATGTGTGTGACAAGCCTCCACCAGAGAACGGAGTAACAATACGTGTGGCCAACCCTTTCGTAAACATACCATACATGCACACAAGCGCAGGGGTCGTCGCTTCGGACACTCTTTCCTCCCCCACAACATTCATACAAAGGGTTAGATCTCTGACCATTTAAATCACACAAATGTACCAAAGGCTGGATCATAACGTATCTCACTAAACTGAAAACGCCCTCATCCGCGGCGAACCCAGAATACAAATAACAAAGAGGGTGCGTTTGGGAGATCCTACGCGCACGACGCCATCAGACCATCTCAGACATGGGGCATCTGGAGCACCTAAACTTACAGACAGAGCGCTGGTTGAGCGAAGCACGATAAGGTGCTAGTTCGGGAAACAGCTTCACAAAAAGAAAACGTGGAACCCCAATCCAGCCCACCTCGCCCCCTTAGAGTACGAACATATCTCGAACACGCGCAAGATACGCGTATTGCAAGGAATAAGTGGTCTCGCTCTCGACACGAACACGGAAACTATACCACAAAGCGACACAGTGGAGATCCTGAGTACGTAGGGCATATAATTCGAAATAGATCGGTGGAAAGGTGTAATCAAAAGACAAAAAGGGGTTGGGAGTACTAATTCTAATCATTAAACATAGTTGCAATATATTAAGGGTGAGAGGGCTAGTCGCATGTGTAGTGAATAACCCATGAATTGCACTGGAAGGAATGAGGGTAATACAGAGAACACTCTACTGGAACGCAAAAAAATGCACGCGCGACCTTGGCATAACCCAATGGGCAGGTAATTGTACTCATTCAAGCGTGTTTCGTAAGTATTAGACCGTGCTATAAACACAAATTAGATAATAAATATAGTATATGGGTTGAGATACCGCAAATACTATATATATCTATATCTAAACAAGGGTATTGGAAATCAGAAACCTTCAAACAGGGTTTATCGTCACCTGGGAAAGGTAACATGGATCAAATAAGGAGTATAACACAAAGGATATACGGAAACTTCCAAAAAGGATAATTAGGAAAACTTCCAAACTTAAAGGTCAATAGGGTATGGAGATATACTATATCAAATCATTTAGAGTAAAGTAAGAGGTTAGGAACCATGTATTAAAATCACAAAATAGGGGGAACACCGAGTAACTTCAAAAGGGTTAGAAAACCGAGAGAGCGTAAACTCCAAAAGAGGTGGAATCAGCCAGATCCATTAGTTGGCATAGCATTATACCTAAGGGCATAATACTCAAACTGCTCTCAAAAGGAGAGAGTGTCTGAACTGCGGGACAGTGACCACTTCCCTGATTATGACAAAGTCATGTCAGCTCCGAGAAAACTTTAAATAAGGTGTCGCGGTCAATCCGTTGATACTTCCGGTGTCTCACCTATATCCTGCAGTACGGTTAATATAACAAATTACAATTCTCAACATTAAAGGAGTTGAGAACACACTCGACCATACTCAAAGACACGTCAAAAAATCAGTGATGAAATATCCTTACCGGGAGCATCTATCAACCAAATATCGTTGCTTAATCTCTAAGAGAACATTTAGAGGTTTAGAAATATAACTTGTAGCTCCTGCCGAGCGATATTGTATACTAGTGGCAACGTAATTTCTATGTGTTCAGAGGCATGCAGTATAGAGAAGCTTTCTTCAGCATATGGGACACGCTATTATTGAGCGGCAGATTATCTCAAGCGTATTGTGTAAATTTATGTTGAGGTAATTCTGCTTATGTTTCACTATTTCGTAACACGCTTGAGAGTCCCTCATAGAAAAAGATATACGTAAACGAGACGACACAAAGGCAAGAGGCTGCGTAAAACTCATCCAACAGGCCTCGGTCGCCACACACGGGGCTAGCTCTTGTGTGAGGCGCTACCAGCGACTTGGAGGTCATTGCCTGCAGTCATGCTCTCTGTTGTAAGATAACTTATCTCGTGGTTTGTTATGATTGCGCGTGCGATGGCTTATATGCGGATGGACAGGACGTTAGCCTGTTGTGGGGTCACACGGATCACTGAACGGACGGGGAGACGGAAAGAGAGCAATAAAGAAAAGAAGGATATGCAGCCTTGAAAAACTCTGGAATGTGTTGGAATTACGATGTGGCTATGACGGAGTCTCGGCTTTCTGCAGAAAATATAAAGGCACGAGTATAAATAGATATTAGTTATAAACACAATTAAAAAAGGTCGAGAGATTGTATATGTCAATGGAAAGTACAGGTATAATATTGCATAATCAGAGAAGAGGGAATTGAGTGGCTGAAATGCTGAGAGTTGACTGATCTTTATCATGTGTTAGTAGGAGTAACAGCCAGCTCATGAACAGTTTGAAAAAAAGAACACTGTACCGTAGCAGGATGGGGCCCCCGGAGATAAATATGATGATAAACACTGGCACCTAGTACGGGAGAGTACAGCTGTAGAGTACAATTCATGTGAGGCATGATCTTAAAGAGATGAAGATCGGAGGCGGAGGAATAAATAATAAAATAGGTCCACCTACTAGCATTTATATATGATCCCGAGTCAATCTTTAGTCGCGTGTTGATGTTTATGCCCTTAAGTATTAATACTATGGTTGGGCGGCTATGGAGACGCACCAGTTTCACTCTGGTTGCGGAGTGAGCCCTACTTGGAATCCTTGGAGAGCTAGCTATAGGATATGGTATCTTGTCACTAGTTCATCCTAACGTTTTTTTAGCTGTAATAGCCTTATGGTTATCACGGTCAACCGATCATTTGAGGTTAAAGATTTGAATGAATTGTAAAGCTAGAATCGTCCAGGGATGAAGGGGCATCTTAGGTTGTTCCTAGTCAAAGGGAAGAACACAGGGTATTGGTTTTCGTGGCTATTGTATGATCGATGACAGAAATTAGCAAGGGATGGTCGAGATCAGAATATCTATATCACAGTAAATGTTCCAAGGGTTGTGCTTCTTCCTATCTAACCCGAGTAATCTATACCGACCCATCGTTCCGGTGTGGGTGCCCTCTAGGTATGCATTTGGCGTCTTTCTGATTTCAAGTCCCACAGCCTCTGCGGGTAGAATCTATATCATCGATCTTCAAACAACTGCGGATGGTCATATTGTTATGTCTGAGAGCAGATCCAACGGCAATTATAAATCACACACGCGGTACTTGATGCACCGAGAGATATCAAACATACATAAAAATCCCTACATCCAGCCATATTTGATCTATTCACAGGAGAATATTGATATTACGCATGTATAATGGATAGTGATTGTTGATGAAGGTTTCAAAAGCTTCTCATGTGCATCCTGTTCTTTGTGAACGTTTCGGCCCCAATGGAAACAAAGAATGCTTCCCATTATACAGTAGATAGTATGATATATATATATAATATATATAGTATATATTCAATTACGTAAATATAAGTGCAAGACGACTAATTCACCCATTCCGACTTATCATATCAATGAAATCCACTTCATTACATTAAAGATGTGCCATTTATCATCCCTTAATTAGAATAGAATCCAGGTGATTTAAGCATAATAATTTCACAATATTCTATTTAATGCAGATTGAAAGCGCGATTATTAATTTATATCTATCTTTAGTGGGTATCTAATACTCCATGGGTCATTCCTTTAGTTGTTTCGTGGATAACATGTACTACTCCGTAGGCAATGTTCACAAGGCTAACGACAGGCGATGTGTAATTATTGTGTATAGGTCATGTCTTATGTCGCCGCGACGAGCCCAAACATTTTCCCAGCTCATACACTCTAACAGGCAGTAGCCTATACCAAGCAATGTTTAAGATGTTCAGCCATAACCTAGTCGCATGGATCCCTCCGACGAAGGACCGGAGAAAATGAAAGTACCCAAAAACAGACCTCGCAAAAAAAACAAAAATCTGAACGGGATCCAGGGCCAGGGTGTTTATCGAGAGCTACCTTCTTGTTTCTGGGGTTTTCAAATTCGATTTTAAGATTGAGATTTTAATCTTGCTCGATTTTTATTTTTCCTTCATTATGGTTTTTTTTTTGTCTAGTTTTTTCGTGAGCTGCTTTCTATTCCGAGATATTTATATGTGTGTTCTTGTTCGCTAGCGACTCTTTAATTAGTATCTCCTTCAGATTTCTATGCTCTCACTTCGTCTGTTCTTACTGCCTTTCTGTGAGTAGCAAAAACGGCACATTTTTAGTCTAGCCCAAGCATTCCAGATGCATATGTCAGTTAGAAAACTTGTTTTAGCGATTTCTGATGTTTGTTTATATGGTTTCTCCTCTATGTTGACGAGTGAAGAGTTTCAGTCGTTCCATAATAAATAGAATGGTGAATGATTATTTTGGGTGTTCGTTGCTGCGTTCTTCCGAATTTATACGAATATTCCATTCCCAAAGCCAATAATTAAAGCTACTTTCAGAAAGGGGAAAAAAAAAAAATTTAAAAAACTTTAACGCGGGGGGGACGCCAAAAAAAAAAATTTTAATTAGGGAGAGAGTGGAGTCTCGCCTGGAATATTGCCTCGCTTGAATTTTTTACGTTCTATTGCCAAAGGTTCTTTCTTCATAATGGAGATTTATATTAACTTTCCATATCTTTATTGCATTTTCTATGAAGGACCTTATAATTGTCAGGGCTAATTTTTATATAGTTGTTTAAAACTTCTCTGAGCCAAGTTGTGAGGACACTGTCGTGAGGGCTTTTTTATAGTCTAATCCATACCAGTACTTAGGTTGTTTCCGGGCCCTTCTCCCGAATTCTGTAAGTCATTTTGTTGATGAGATAATTTGGTACCTTAGTTCACAACAATTGTTTGCAACGATCCTTTTTGTTCTTCGGCTTATGATGTGTGTATCGTGTTACTCTTCACCGCAAATGCCCGTCTTGACTCTCCTTTTTTTTGGCTCAACACATAAACAGTAAGTACCTTACTTTTATGAGGTGTTCAGATTTTATGACACGTGATTGGGTAGCGTATAACTTCTTCTGAGTCATCAGTGTTTCTTTCGTTTCTTGGGATCAGCCACAGTCTTTCTTCTCCAGTTTATTAACCCAAATGAATATGCATTTATTCTTATTTATAATTTATAATTCTATTTAATAAGACATGCGGTAAGTGTTCTTAATTTGCTACGCCCATTGAACAATTTTGAACTACATGATACTGGCAGGGGTGGCTCCACGTTGCTTCACTCCATCTTTTTAAATACAATATTACAATCTCTTTTTTGCTAATTGGCACATATGTAATTTAATTTGCTTACGAGATTTATTAATTGTTTCTATATATTTCATTGGGCTCTAAGCATTACTATCTCTGATTGCTAAAACATTCTTTTCCACCTTCCGATAAATCTCTCCTCTTATTTCCAAATCTAATTCACTTCCTTTTCGGAGGAGGGGTTTAACACTTTTTATGAATCATTTCTGTAAAGTTTTTCTTGTTTATAAGCAGAACCTTCTCGCTGATAAGTCAACTTTCACACTTCTTTAACGACTCATGACTTTTAGGTAATTAACACCTTTATCTCCTTCCTTACCTTATCAGTCCTGTTTATATTTCTTATTCAGCCTTTATGCTATTTTATTTAAATACTTTCTACTGAATGGCCTTGAAAGTTAATTTGGTTAAACTCTACACATCAGTCTTCTCTCCTTCACATATTTTTCCGATCTTATACGTTGTTTTGATGACTGATGACAAACACAAATCGTAAGCATCTAATTATACGAACCATCTGTCCTTGACGTTTATACAACATTTATACTGTTGAGTCTATATTTTCCCAAAGCGAGTGTGTCACTTTTTACTTATGATTCTTCCTTTTTTCCCTGGCTCTTTCTGCTGGTTCTTTAAGTAAAAAAGCCTTAGCTTCGGAGGACAGTCAAGGACTCACTCTACTGCCCTGGCAAACTGCAATAATATATCGGCTATCGAACTCAAAGTAATCAAACATACACATGGGAGTACTTTACTGCTATCGGCTATCGTCTGGGTCTCCAATTTGGAAACCGCAGTCTTCACTGAGGGTTGTCATTTATTATTATTCGCATCTGCCGCTAAATTCACTTATGAGGAGTCTCAACTCTGTATTTTGTGCTATTTTTCACTCACACCATTTCCTACCTCGAGCAAGAGGTTCCTCTAACGCTTATCCTGTTTGGGACATATCATATATTTCATAAGTACATAAAAGTCAGTTTCCTCCACTATTACCCTGTCCCTTATAAATGAACTAGAGGACTACTACAAGATATTACGTTATATATATATATACTCTTTATATAATATATAACCATTTAACTTCCCTATTACAGCATAATGGAGTATATATATATATATATACATAATACTTAATATAATATATATATAATAATATAAATATATATATATAAATATATATAGAAAAAAAATATTAGTATAACCCTACATATATACCACGACAAAGACCCAATACCTCAATATAATAAATATACAATATATATACCTATAATTATATATTATATATACATATTATAATAAAACAATATATTATATATACATATACACTCCTACTAATATACTCCTAAGTAATATAATACTCAGGCTAATATATATACATTTAATATAGTATTAACCCAAGAAAGGAAATAATTATATATATAATATTACTATATAGGAACATAAAATATATATAGTATATATATATTATATAAAAATAATATACTAGGGTTAGTATATATCAGGTGAAGGAAGGGGAAAAAACTATAAGTAGTATACCATATAGATATCTGATAGCTATATCTATACACTACTACTAATATATTTCTATACTATAATATACTCACCGACGTATCTACATATACCTATATATATATATAGATATATATATATATATATATATAAATATATATATATATGATATATAATATATATGGGTAGGTATCAATTATTTATATATATTACTGGATGATAAGGGACCCTTGGTAATAATACCCGTATAATACATATATAAACACGGGATAATATATAAAGTCAGGGGACTATACCATAATATATAATATACTATAATATAACATCATAATACTATAAAAAAAAGATAATATACTAATATATATAATAATATAAGGCACCCTATCATCCCCGTACCTAGTTTGCCCATATATACCACGGTATATATATATACCTATTATATATTAGCGGGGGATGAGAATAACAAAGTATTTGAGCCGCTTTCAACTAGTCCGTAGTCACCATTTCATTCGCGAATCCGCTTTGAAGAAATGGAAATGGATTGGACGAATTACATAATATCGTCTATAAAACAATAACACAAATATCTAAAAATAGTAGAGGATTGCTACATTCGCATTCTCATATCGCATTCGACAAATACAGATTGTTGGTATACAAAACGGCCCAGCCGTATGGTAATTGTTACTAAAGCACTTAGATTGAACTTTTCGACGATCTAGGATGTTGCCCATGTACATAAGTGCAGAAGTAGAACCATCTCTACACGTTATTACTATCCAAGTACGTAGCTGTCATCAAATACCCCCACTGTGCACTACGTCGGATACTGTTGTGTATATCAAATTTGACTGGAATTTATCATGAGGGTGATTAGACTTATATAGCATCGCCGATACGAATAAACATAAATTTACGTAACATAAACACAGGAAAGACCTACAAGACAGATATAATCCACTATCATATTAATTATCTATGGTAGTATAAATACTACTGAGGACCGCCTACGTTATGTCTGGTTTTATACCCTATAGAAGAAGTAAATACGCGTAATATAGGAAACCGTTAGATAAACATTAATGCCTACGCGATCTATGCATAATCGGCTCCATATGTTCATATACTGCTAGTTTTCGGATTAACTTCATGAACAATTTGCCCGCTCATGAATAGGCAATACGGATAACGTTGCAGTCAAGCACTCGATCTAGTGCGTCATTCATAGTGAAGACTGAAGATAGGGACATATAATATGGCGTAATAAATGATCGGTCGATAATGAATACTAATAGGTTGAATAAACCAGTACATAAGAGAGAGTACAAATTTGGTGTTTTAGGCAAACTAGGCCATCCATTGTGTAGTTATTAAGGATACTATGATTCAGTAATTACGTACTCTGACGCTGTCTATGAGTAAGGAGTTATAAGTTTAACGGAGTATATCGTTCTCAGAGATGGGCCACCCAAGATCAGTATGGTAAAGATTAACAGTCTAGACGGAGTATGCTCTCTACGGCAGGTTACACTATAGTGAGTATAGTAGATAAGATACATAATACGAGGGGAATCCCTATAAAGTAGCGCATACACATGGAGCTGATTCAAGAAAATATAGGAACTTTAGAGCAATAACTCATATAATATATTGAGCATATCTGTCAAAGCAGAACCGTCTAAAGTATTATAGTAGCCATAGACTAACGGAGGAGTAAACCTAATATCTATATAGCGAAATATAGGGGTAACTCAGATACCTTGAGAGAAATACAAACTCAGTACTACTACTATTACCACTTACCATAGGAACATAAAACGTGAGCTAGCGGACTATATACGACTAGGTAACGACGGTACCGCTATAACTAGATGGGATTTAGTACGGATATATGTACAATCATAAATAATTGTACTATATTAATACCATTCATATATAGTAAATACAATAATATATACTATCCATTGTAATAGAACCCCGATACTACTGCTACCTAGATCAAATAATTACTCGCTCATACACTTAATATACTATTATATATTAATAGTATGAGAGATAGATAAATTAGAGGGGTAGTCTATATTAGGAGGTCCCGATATATCCATGCTCACTAGACCTTATGCTTTGATCGATCGCTGATCACTATTTTTCGATATACTCACATTTCTTGAGAACCTGCGACCTATTTTTTGAGACTCGACACTTCCCTTAACTGACCTAGTAATTACACTCTATTTTTGGGTCTCTTTATCCGTCATCTACTGCCTTTTGGGCCTTTAAGAACTTTTTTCGACGCCACGCCTTTAGGTCTTCACTTCAGTATACATTGGTCACAACTAGGCAGAGGAAGAAAGGGATATTCTTGAGACCCAATTATATTTAGAGAGCACCAAGTAATTTCGAGAACCTCCACAAATTTTATTGAGACCAATTTATGTGAGAGACAGAAGACAGAGTATGTATCGAGAAGAGAGCTAGAGCACGTAGATATTGGGAAAGATATTTATTAGAACCCATTAATTTAGATAGATAACACACTAATTTTTATATGAATCATGGCAAGTCCACTACCACTTTCGGCACAAGCACCTAATTATTTCTGTAGCAACACTCTTCGTAAAGAAAAGGGGTTAGTATAGCGGCCATAACGTGTTAGCAATTAAGACAACTGACCGTGCATATACGAATTTATGCACCCCTAACTCAATTTATTATGTCGCACCGCCCATCCTACACTAAAACTTATTATTAATTTCCGTAAATACCAATGTCAGGTCATATTTATTTATGCTCACTAGGATTATTTCATGCACTTCTATACATTTAGGAGTGCTTGCCACTATTTAGGTATGAATTCAAATAAATATATCTTTAACAGCTTCTATTAATAATTCGTCTTTCACCCTCTTTATCAAAACTCCAAATGTTCTTAAGTAGGCATATTAATCCTATAGGGCATTGGGGAGACCTCACGGTAATACAGTTAAAATTGTATTAACCTTAAATCGCAGACCAACTTTGAGATCGACTCATCAAGGAGTATAATTATTATTAGTCACATCTATATATGACCTATATAGGGGTCTTAATGCCTCCTGTATTTTGATGTATTAACTCATTGTGATCGACATGATAATATATACAGAGACACTAGGATCCTTGCCATAACCTTATAAGATATCCATAAGGTCAGTTTTAATGGAATGCCTCGACCTGTATAAATATTTTACCCACTAGTCGTGACCCATAACCGGCACATGATTTACGTATAATATCCTAAACAATTGTAACACATGATATGTAGAGAAATACTATAATAATTCGACTTATAACATAAAACACACCTAACACATCCATATAAATCTAAATCACAAAAATCTAATAACACTAACTACACTAACCTACAAGACACACACAACTACATCTACAGTAATAACATACATACATTAATAGACGACACATATTCAGCTATGACTACTTATAACACACACAATATAACACTAAAGACACTTAATACACAGATTTCACTAATGATCATATTCATTAAACTTTAAGGCACACATCACCCATTATAAGGATATCTATCGGTACTTGAGTATACTTAGCATTATAACTCTAACGACGTACAAACACTATACTATTCCCAACCCTCTCGGTCATTCCATTGGGTACAATATTATTGAGCCAAGTATACCCAAAGTTAATTGCTAGAGGAGGGCCATGCCGCTCAACTAATTAGGTTCTCAGGGATTCATGATACTATCACATAATTTTTACTGCTAAAAAAACCTAATGATTAATATTATAACGTTAACAACTATTTGTGTATATAGTCCCTATCTATGAACATTACATTCGACTCGACCCAGGATCTCATCTTATGATGCATCTAATTATTATAATTATGATCTCCCTAAATATATTCCACCTAGTAAAGACTATAAGAGTATCTTATAGTGATTACTTGTTATCTATTAGATGTTCTATGATATGGTACTCATTAGAAGAGAACAGGGTCGCACGATGCCATGCGCTTAGAAAATGTCAGCATAGGAAGATTTGCCTCACTCAATTAGAGTTGCCCACATCGAGTGCCTAAACGTGAGTGACCTGAGTGCATTAAAGTGCAGTGATAGCTAAATAAACAGGCAGTTGACATGGAGCTCGCGCGGTCCAGGCGGATTGAGATAGACACAAGGAAAAGAAAGGCCAACTGAGTGCCACCTTTTGGACTGCATAGTCTTGATATATATATTCTAACCGGATACATGCTTCAACCCCGACGATAGGAGGACGCGTAAAAGAATGGCCCTAATTAATGGGATGTCACTCTACATAAGGTACATTAAATGAGTAATGAGGAACTACATAAAATGGTGTTGAAAGTAATCACCAATTCTGCTCCAGATAAAGGGCTTCACATACAAATGGGAAGATGTAGTATGTCATAAAACTTAAATAATAACAAAAATATCACAGAGTGAACACCTGGTACATTCTTCCGAGCCATATTGGATGAAGAATCATCATCTAAGAACACTAATGATCCGCCATAGATACAACATGAGCACTCCACGACGCTACAGGTCAACTTACGAGCTTACTAATAGAGATATGGCTCGGAAAGGTATATTGGTATAGGCTCATGCCATCTATGAGGGTAGATAAGCCCAGATCCTTCTATTAGATCAAAGTGGATCATGTTTTGGTAACCGTAGTAAACACATAAAGAACTTAAGAGTGAGATGACATCAATACTCACATACTTGATAGATATAACTATAGACGATGCATGTAATAAGCGCGAAACAACCATCCAGGACCAGCAGCAAAGAGCACCCTCCTCCCACTTATTGGCACGACAAAGAAGAGGAAGCGACAAGAGAATGATAATATACAAAGACAAGCGCATACGATAAGGAAGGACCAAGACCTGACGTTATTGAGATTTAGAATAAATTACATAACTACAGTAAAACACCGACACAAAACCGCAATGTGTCACTCTAATGCTCGGGCGAGAGAACGAGAAGATCGAGGAAAACCCAATATAAAATTACAGGTCATAACTATATGAGCACCATAGATATGAACAATTTTTAATATAGACAGGCTATATTGAGCTTATAATTCTAGGCATACATTTGTAGATCATTAATACTAGATATCGTTATGAGCATTCATGAGAGGAGGTAGACTTCTCTCAAAAGGATACTATGACATAATCAGATATCGAGAATCATAGAGTGAAGTTAGCTTCAATAATACTATTAGTAATATCTAGATATAAAAAGACATTTTCGCGAACCTAAAATCAATAGTAACTCAAACGTAGACCATATTATTAAATAAACACATATCTACACTATTTCAGGAGAAAGATATAATAATGATGATAAACCCTATACACACTACTTTAACGAATGTAGAATAAACTTTTTTAAATTTAATTAAATATAGAGAAAGAAATTTTTAAAAGAGATTGTGTATGTAGAAGAAAAACGCACGTAAAAAGAATAAACAAAGAAGTGCCTGAGCATAAGAGTAAATACATGTTATCAACTTAATTAACATATCGTATAATGTGACCGAATGATTATATACAAACATTAACTTGAGAGGTCAAAATGCTGTGATATTGGGGTTAAGTAAACCCATTTACATATTGGTAAAAATCAAATAAGAGGTGTACAAGGAAGGCACTTAAATTCGAAAGAAACGGTCTAAGAGGGATAGACTATAAGCCGGAGTTATGCCGATGGACAAAATCGAGGAAATACGTTCTGTTGTGGTTTACTGAAATTACTAGGACGTGTAGGAATATTTCTATATGAAGCTTTATATACATAAGAAGCATATAATTATCTAACTGATACATCGACTACTATAATATGTTATATACTGCTTAATAGAACTCAACTATAAAATTAACGTTACATACTTAAAAAGAGGACAGAGAGTAAAACAACTACTTATAGTGCGTTATATTTTCACAGCTATATATGAATAGAGGTGATATACACTAACGCGATCCAAGAGGAAGAGATAGTGAAGAACTTATGTTATATCACTGAGAAGTGAACTAGAGACGTAAACTCCATAGGATACACTGCTTTACCACAATGAATCAATGTTGTCTACTCCACTGGCTTTTAAGCTGAACTACATATGCTTACTCATCAATTACAGAACTTTTTTACCCACTCACCACAGGAGGTAGTATTGATTGAAGGCGTACACCAAAAAAAACGGTAAACGCAAGTAAAAAGTACATTTCAGTATAATCAAGATAATACAAAATAACTAAAAGAACTAGAGAGCAGGGAACGACTGAGAGAGTGTTATCCTAGATCTCGAATAGAGGAGACGGAAGATCTAAGTCCAAAGTAAACTCTTTGTTTTACTGCTTTAATAACTGCATACTCCTAAAACATCGGTTATATTAATCGTGCATATTAAATTCTCATGTCGGAAGGCGAAATTTCAGAAAACTCACTGTTATTCTTTCTACCTGCTTATGTATTAACCAATCTCTGGCTTTGCGATCGCTATAATTACTCTTCTGCTCACCGCGCGTATAGTCTCTTGCTTATATATCTGCTTTATTACGTTACTCACAGATATAATAGAGGCAATTAAGAGAGGACAACGTAGCTTTTAAATTATTAACAAAACGTTAACAATTCTCGATCCTGCAATCACTATATTTTGTGTTATACTATTGACGGATTATGTGGTATGTCGGAGAGAGAGTGGAACATGTGAGGCCATCACATTTTATATAATATTCTTTTCCATAGGTATTCATGTAAAAGGAATAATTATATTTTTTAGGATAGTTGCAGAGTATAACGTATATGATATTAATGAGAGTAACGCGCGGATACGTATTCCATATATGATGTGGAAAACAGATTTCAACCATGTATATTCATCTATGCACTTATTTGAAGCATCATGATCGTTCCACAACTGATCCATCCTGCTATATGAGTCTTGGGTATATAATCCTATTAAATAGAGGTTTTTGGTAAAGACGGATCTCGAGAAATGTGATATTCCAGTATTAGAATTACTAGACAATGATAAAATATCCAATGTAGATAATCACTAGCATAATGCTACAGCTACACACATACATCTTCGTAGGTATTTATTATTGGGCGACACTGTCAGCAACAAACCATCCACACCACTTGAGCAAATTTGATGCTCGCGATGAAACCCCATTATCACATCAGAATCACGCATCGGTCAATCAAAGTTCCACTAATGAATATGCATACGAGACATGCAGCGCAGATAAACAGCACGTACCCATCGGAATTTCTGCCAATCAACATCACAACCTAAGAATAAAGGAGACAGAAACAAGACATTACAGGCTATAGAGTTAAAAGTAGATCACGAAAATAAAAGAAGTATACGATTGACAAGCATATGAACTCACACTTTTAGCTCCACAGGAGCCGAGATAACTTATTGCACGTATTCAAGCACAACTAGAGCGTGATGCAAACAGACACACCACACACACATCTTACACTTAAGACGAAACATCCGATACATTCTGGGCTTTGAAATATCAAATGCGAAGAGAACACACTTCACATAAGACAAATTACATTTTCAAATCCATATAGACATCCTGAGACTTAATACTTACTTAGACTACCCCAGAACAGATCATACTTACGAAGCACAACAATAGTACCTCATACATCACAAGATAATAAATTACGGTTGTAAAAATTTCACACACTACACACTACCATACACTCACAACTTGTCACACATATAAATACAACGACACCACCAAAAAGATAAATTAACCAAGCTGACGCCTGAGTGCACGCTTGGAACACACACAACACACACACACACACCCCACGCACACACACACACACACACACACGTATAATTTATTAAAGCACCTCTTTGATGCTTTTTCTATCTTAGTGGAGATATTGTTAGTATTACCATTAAAAAATAATCTACACAACCAGGATATGTACAAGGAGTAGAATTGGAATGACCAAGAGAATATAAAGAACCTTATTTGTATAGAACAGAAATAGTAAATTTAAATGGGTTGCAGCTACAAGGATTGCTGATTTCAAATACGGTGAATAAAGATAGAAAAACTTACGTTAATGTAATGAATTTGGGAGATGAAGCCTATAAAATTGAAAAAATATAGATCTTAGCTAATTAGCAATAGAATTAGGAAAATACTATCATGATTCGATCCCTAGAGGGAGATTTGAGAGAATCATTGAGAATGAGGAGAGTTAATAAGAAGAAAAGCTCTAGACCCCTCCCTTCCTTTCAGGAAGAGATAAATGAGTTGGACAACCCAGAATATGCGATGCATCCTCCATTCAATGGTGGACGATATCCAATATAAGAACTAGCAACTGGCAAGTTCTGAAGGCACCTCAGAACAGCGAACCTCTTAGAAGATATTCAATGATAGAAACAATGCGATCATTATTAGAACATTCGTGGGAGAAGGAAACACAAAGAACATTAAGGACAGAGGAATGATTGAGTTGTGGTTTTGAAGAAAATACTGATATTAGTTGAGGGGAAAGCTACATTTATAAGATAGATGATATCATTGAGTTTTTGAAGAAATGAAAACTACCTTGATTTCTTGTGTCGATTGAAAATACGAGAAAGATCAGAGGTCAGTTATCCCAAAACCATCCAAATAGTATTATTTATTTGCGGGTTTTACGGTAACTTATCGAAATGAAAACCGTAAGGCAAGGCAGAGAAAGATCAGAGGTCAGTTATCCCAAAACCATCCAAATAGTATTATTTATTTGCGGGTTTTACGGTAACTTATCGAAATGAAAAAAAGTAATACAGGGCAGAGTCATCTGATTAAAGAGTCACCGGGAGGCCAATGTATAGGTGACCAATTCGAAGACCAATATTTCGACCAGAATAGGCAGTAAAAATGGCGCGATAGCACACAAGTACACACACACACACACACACACACACACACACACACACATTTGTATATATATAATATGTCGTAATATATATATATATATATATATATATATATAATAAAATATATATATATATAATATATATATGTATGTATATAATAATTTATATGTATAATAAACTACAATATATAATAATATAATAATAATAATAATAATATATAATAACTAATAATATATATATGTAATATATATATATATATAATAATATGTAATAATAATAATAATAATAATATATATATGCAACAATAATAATAATAATAACTCTTCTTCTTCTAAATGTATGTATATATGTATAATAGCAATATATAGACAGGTGCAGACTTAATTTTTGATTGACCTTTTGACCTTTCTGACTGACCTTTCTACGGTACAATTTTACCTGACCTTGACCTTTTTGGCGTTTTACCTTTTGGGCCTTGACTTTTTCAGACCAGCCACTAGGTGCCATGGAGTCATTGCATTACAAATTTACCTTAATCTTTGGGAGTCGATTTTGAGCCCTCATTTTTTTGAGAACCCTAATTTTTGAGAACCCTGATTTTTGAGAACTAATTTTTTGAGAACCCTAATTTTTAGCCGCCTAATTTTTGGCAACCCCAATTTTCTAGCAACCCTGATTTTTGGCCCCTAATTTTTCGGCACCCCTAATTTTAGCACCCTTTCGAAGAGAGGGCAACCCTAATTGCGTCAGCAACCGTTGTACATGTTCCCCTAATTTTTTTCGACCGTGGGCAATTTTGACCCACTTTGGCTAACCTTTAGGGGCTTAGCCCTTTTTGATGACTTGTCTTTACCTTGTTTGACCGCGACCTTTTTGAGCTCTGCCATTTACCATGTGGGTCATTTTTGGCCACGCCAATTTTGCACTCGTTGACCACCTGCACATATTTCGTTTCTTGGCGCATGTGTATGGACCTACCCCTAGCGAACACTTACACACGTGCGCGTGCGCACCACACACACACACACACACACACACACACACACACACACACACACACTTACATATACACATATGTACACATTCACTATGACATACATTTACTGGAACTTGCATTTACCATATACACACGATGTGCATACCTATTATTATTATCTTAGTTGGTTCCATTGTATTTGTGTTATTGTTCTATGTTGTTATTACTATATATATCGAGTGATCTTATTGATATTCTATTATTTGATAAATATAAATAGATATTTATGTATATTTTACAATTCTATTCCCTCTGGGATAAATTAGTTAAAATATATTTATTATATGTCTTACTATACGTTTTATATATATGTCTTCATTATATTATATTTGTATATATTTATGTTCAGATTGTTATTATATGATATGTGTGTTGCTACATTCTTGGATCAGAACTAATATT
>JABUQX010131711.1:0-10000 GCA_015478945.1 Trachelipus rathkii
ATACTCGACAGCAAAGATATATATATATATATAGAGTATATATATATATATAAGTATATATATATATATATATATATATAATTGTTAAGTATTGTATAATCACAAGATATTAGATCTAAAAAACACACAAACATAAAAGTGGAAGATAAAGAATTACTGCCTTCTCCGGATGAACCCACTGCTGTGTTGCCAAATGAGGAAAATATGCTCTGATGTTTTTTACGACTGAGTTATCCACGTAACCCCAAAAAAAAAAGTTGAGTTCAAGAGCAGTTTTAAAGCAATCGAGTTCCCTTCAAAGGCGACATCACCGGGTGTCCAGCCTGTCCTATCCTCGTTCTTAATAATATGCAAGTTGTTAAATATTGCATAATCGCATTTTATTATTTAGATCTTAAAGAAAGAATATAGTGGAAGGTGGAATTACGTTTATTCGGGATTGAACCACGCGCGCTGGCGAAATGGTGGTGGTGTTAGCCGATGCCGATACTTCAACCCAAATGGCTGGCAGCGCTTTGAGCGATCAGAGTTCTCTCGCGTTATTATCAACAGGTGGCCAGCCTGGCTCACCTCCTCGTTCTAAGCATATAGTGCCGCGAAAGGTCATTGCATGGTCGCAATTTGCCATTTAGATCTAAACAAAGAACATAAAGTGGGGAAGGTAAAGACTGAGCCAGTTGTCTGGGATTAATGATCAGGAGCAAAAAGAATGAGGACAATATGCCTCTGGATGCTACCACTAATGCGCTCTCGGGGATATTCAGTCGTAAAGCATCAAGCATATTGTCCTCATTTCCGCAACACGCGGTGGTTCAATCCTGGAGAAGGCAGTAATTCATTTCTTTACCTTCCCACTTTATGTTCTTTGCTTAAGATCTAAATAATAAATAGCGATTATTCAATATTTAACAAACTGCTATTAAGAATGAGGGATAGACAGGCTGGACACCTGGTGATGTCGTCTTGAAGGGAACTCGATTGCTCTAAAACTGTTCTTGAACACAACTTTTTGGGCTGGGGGATAGCTCAGTCGTGTTAATGCTATTTTTCTGTCCTCATTTTTGCAACACGCGTGGTGGTTCAATCCCGAGAAGGCGCAATTTTTTACCTCCCACTTTATAATTTTGTTTACGATTTATATGGTTGGTTGGTTATATGTATATATATAAGAAGTATATATATAAGGCTTCGATTTTCCTCGCGAAAGAAAGAAAGATATATGGCGTTATATATATATGTGTATATATATATATATATATATATAGTATATATATATATATATATATATATATATATATATATAGTGTAAAGCATTTAACGCCCACGGAACTTTGAGCTCGACTAAAAAAAATTTCTACAGGTAGCCTCTATGATACATAACTAGATGTTAAAAAGAAATGAAAAAAATAAAAATAAAAAAATAAAATAAAACTACATCTCAAAAACTACAATAGCTGCAGCGAAAAGGAACACATTTTTGGAATCCTGGTAAAAATTTAGTAAGGAAAATGTAAAAAACATCCCAAGGGTATACCACACCGATGGTAGGACGGGTCTCGGCCTCCAAACCACGGGTAGGACTATTTCTCCGGGAGGGCCCCGAACCCCCGTTTCTGGGTATTTAGTGTCGCGGGGTTCCTCCGCTCCCGCTTACGGGTATGGAAAACATCCCCCCCTATGTTCCCGTCGGCTCGAGCCCCTACATTGCCGTATCACCCTTTGCCAATGGCTGAGATATACTTCGCCCCTGCAGCTCCAGGTAAAAAGAAAAAAATCGGCTTTGACCCTAGAACATCTATTTATGTACCATAGATGCTACCTAAAAATTTTTTTGATCTGAGCTCCCGTTCCGTGTGGGCGTTATACATTTTTATCCATATATATATATATATATATATATAGTATATAAATACAAAGAAGTTATTATATATATATATATATATATATATATATATATATATATATATATATATATATGTTATTGTTGCTATATTATATATATATATATTTATTAGTGATGCAGGTAACATCCGCATCCGCGCATCCGCGGAGCATCCGTACATTATTAAATATTAAAGATCCGCATCCGCGCTTTGCCCTGCGGATATTACGCGGATGTTTATTGTCGAGATTTGATAAAGAATTTATAATAAAAAAATGTTAAGAAAAATCTGAAAAATAAAAATAAAAAATAAATGAAATGAAAGCAATTCAAAAAAGGTTTGATATTCCATATCTTAATGTTATCGAAGACATTCCAACTCGTGGAATAGTACACTTTATATGATGGAAAGAAGTATTGCTCAAGCAACTTGCTTGTACGCTGTGTTCGTAGAGATTCAGTTAACACCCATTGACTAAAATGACATCATATCTGCCACTGCATTGTTATTGAAACCATTTGAAGAAAACCACGCCGAAAAAATCGCGCCTCTGCCAGCTTGCTCCTTATAATATTAATCTCTAACGCTATGGAAGTATTTCGGAACCATCTTCAAATGAAAATGATGACGATTTAAAAAGAATGAAAGATGTACTAAACTAGAGGTAGAAAACGCTTTGATTCTGTGAAATTAATGACCTTCGCCATACTATTTCAACTGTTCTTAAGCAAAGTTTTGTAACGCTATTAGAACAAGTTAAATCGTTACTTTGTGTTACAGTTGAAAAAACTTCAATCCGAACAGTCTATTATTTCGCCACCCATTAAAAAAAAACAAAATTTACAGAACCAACACCTTCTACAAGTAAATCCATAACAGATTACTGGAAGAATTTTTGCAGTCCAGTAGTGATGAAGAAACATTACGCATTACCAAAAGATGTAGTGCAAAAGATTGAAAACTATCACCAAGAAAACGATTAGATTCAAATGATGATCCAATCAGTTGGCGGAAAGTTAAGCAAAATGTTTACCCACGCTTGAGTAAACTTCCAAGGAAATACTTGGCCTGTACAGTCACCACTCAGCCATCCACAAAGGAAAAAAATGAAACATACAGAACCAACATCTTCTACAAGCAAATCAACAACAGATTCACTGGAAGAATTTCTTCAGTCCAGTAGTGATGATGAAGAAACACACTCATTATCAAAAGATGCAGTAAATGATTGAAAACTATCACCAAGAAACATCAGATGCCACAATCAAATCACGAGATCCTACTGAAGCGGTGAGAATGTTAATTACGAAAATGCAAATGTTTACCCACGCTAAGTAAACTTGGTGGCGAAAATACCTGGCCTGTGGTCCCCAACCAGTGTTCCAAATATATATTGAAAGAGAAACAGCATCTCAGCAGAAAGGCAGAAAAATTGATGTTCCCTCAAGCACAACCTTCCCATTTTTGAATTTCAATAGTAAAGTATATAATCCAAGAAAATCTTCTCATTAAGGTCGAGTTAGGTGTGAGTTATTTGATAACCATTTTGAGTTGGGTCCCCTTCCCGCACCCTGGCAACAATTATATTAATAGATTGTGGTTAAAAACTCGATATATAGTATAGTATACAGCATATATATATATATAAGTATATATATATGGCATATATTTATATATATATATATTATATATATATATATATATATATATATATATATATGCTAGAGCAGTAGTGCGTGAGGTGGTTGGTGCTATATATATATATATGCTGGTTGTTAAGTTGTTATATATATGTTATACAGCATCGATATTGTTGCGTTATATAATATATATATTATTGTTGTTACATATATATTACATATATGGCGTATGGCGGCATATATTATTAATATGATATATTATATATATATATATTATATATATGTAAAGAGTCCGCGCATCCGCGGATGTTAAAATCAAACATCTGCATCCGCATCCGCGATATTTAAAACACGACATCTGCAGCATCACTTAATATATATATGTTATATATATATATATATATATATATATATATATATATAGTATATATAGCATATATATATATATATATATATATATAGATATATGTTATATTATTGTTGTATATATATATATATAAGTATATATATATATATTGAGCAATGGCCGTTTTATCTACAATAAAACTGAACACTTTGCTCATATCTTTGCCATTAATTTAATTTCAAACGATTCTGGTACTATTCCTCCCTCTTCCCTCCGGCCCCCCTCCAAATTATTTATATCTAACATTGTAATTTTTTCTAAGCTTATTATTTCCTCTCTCTCTCTCTCTCTCTCTCTCTCTCTCTCTCTCTCTCTTCTCTCCTCTCTCTCTCTCTCTCTCTTGCTCTCTCTTTCTCTCTCTTCTCTCTCTATCTCTCTCTCTCTCTCTCTCTCTCTCTCTCTCTCTCTCTCTCTCTCTCTCTCTCCCCTCTTCTCTCTCTCTCTCTCTCTCTCTCTCTCTCAGTTTAAAACTGAGAAGGGCCTCACGTCCTGCTGGTATTTCATCCTGTGATTCTCTAATATCTCGCGTTCGAGCTTGCATCCTTTCTTGGTAAACTATTTCCTCACGTAATTTTCAAATTCGCATATTCCTAGTAAGGTGCAATCAATCAGCCTGTGTAGAAAAAGAAAGGCCCCTCTCAATGCTCAGACTATCGCCCTATAGACTGATCTATATATTTTAAATAGGCAAATTTGTAGAAACTGTTCTGACTACCGAGGTACCTAACTTAATCCTAACCTAAATCCTAACTTTAGTCCTAACCTTAACTTAACCTAAATTAATTTTCATTATACCAGTTTGTGATCAGGAAACTTAGGAGGTTATGGTTTTTACGCTAGCCTTGTGAGGTGGTTGACTATATCCTCACTAGTTACAGTACAGTTTCTACAAATTTGCCTTTAAATAATTATCTAATTTTAAAATTTAAAAAAAAAAATGAGAAAACAGTATTGAAACATTATTGTAAACATTTCCGCATTTACCGTATTGTTGGGTGTTAGAAAACTATGATAAAGTGTTGTCTAATGCCAAATCTTTGAAATAAAATTTAAAAAACTTGTTTTATTTTATTATGTTTATTATTAGTTCTATTAGTGCTAAGTTCTAACTTTATTAAAGCTGATTATATATATATATGGAGTATATATATATATAGCATATACATTGGCAGCATATATCTAGATATGTTGAAAGAGTTATTTATATATATATATATATATATATATATATATGATAGAAAGATCGAAGTTATTTAAAAATAGGGAATGCATATATATATATATATTATTCAATGAATCGGTAGTTTAAGGGGACGTTGCGCGTAGCAACACTAATGTAATTTTTTTGGGATAAGTTATACACCATTCGAAAGAGGAAAGATTTCTGTACAATATTTGTTTAATAACATATGCAAAAAGGCGTTTAGAATTTCTGTAATTTCTTCCCAAATATCATGAATCAGCATTTTTATCAGCAATTTTTAACAGTGAATTTCTGCTGAACTACAAAAGATTTTTTCAAGCGGATTTCACTGAAATACTTGCCATACGCATATATTTTATGAAATAACTTACAAATAGCAGCAATATATAGAGAATTTTTTTTTATTTTGATTTTTTTGCTAAATCTCAACTTTTTTTTTCTCCATAAAATTTAAAAGTTATCAGAAATATACCAAAAGTTTTTTTATTTGCATGAATCATACATCAAAATGTAGTTCAATGTATACAAAATTGAAAACAAAAAAAGAAAAGTATAAAAAGGCGTTGAATTTTTTTGTTATACCCCGAAATAGCAGCTCAATGTAAAAAAGTTTTTTTTTAGTAAAATAGTCAAGAAGTTGAACTGTGAGCAGTGGCAAAACCGTTGGGTATACAACAAATTTATATAAATGAAAAAATGGGTATCTCGCCAATTTTTACAAGTTGTAAAAATTTAATTCTAATCAGATGAATAGTAAAAAAGTTATATGCCATCAATTATTTGAATTTTTCTTTTTTTTCTTTTTTTTTTGCAATAAAAAGAAAAATTAATAATTTTTTTATTATATATCTGATTAATACGAAACTTTCAGAGCATGTATAATTAGAAAGAATACACATATTGTGTTCAGATAATTTTTTTCGTATACCAAACGTTTTGCCGCTGTTCATGGGAAAACTAATAAATTTTAAAAAGTTTTCCCGCAAGTAGCAGCAAAACCATTGGGACAGAAAATTTGCACCTAAATAAAAAGATGTGTATATCGTCGAGTTATAAAGACCATAAAAATTTCAGCTTTTTATCAGATGAATAACAAAAATGTTGCATGGATACCACCTTTAAAAAAAAAAAAATTTCTGGCAACTCAGCGACAAACATGGTAAAACTTAATTATTATTTATACGATCAGTTTGAAATTTGCAGAGCGTATATAATTGGGGAAGGTAGACATTTTTTGTTTAGAGAAAATTTTTGTATGCCCAACAGATTTGTCGCTGCTCATGGGAAACATTTCAAAGTTTTCAAAAGTTTTCTCGTGATCAGCGGTAAAACTGTTGGGCATACCAAATATTAACCTAAATAAAATATGTATATCTTGTAGAGGTACACAAGCTGTGAAAATTTTATTGCAATCGAGTAAATATTAAAAAAGTTACACGCCACCTGTTCTATTTATTTATAAAAATTTTTTTTTTTTTTTTTTTTGCTACTAAAAATATTTATGATAAATTTTTTATTTTTTGTTCAATCAATACGAAACTTTCAGATCATATACTACTAGGCAAGATTTACATTTTTTGTTTAGATAAATGTTTTGTAAACTCAAGGGGTTTGCCGCTGCATATGGGGAAACTTTTGAAAATTTAGAAATTTTCCCATGCACAGAGGCAAATCCGTTCTCCATACAAAAAATTTATTTAAACAAAAATTATGTATTTTCCCCAACTATACTTACTCCGAAAGTTTCGTGTTGATCGCATGAATAATAAAAAAGTTATCGTGATTTTTCATTTATGACATATCAAAATTGAATACCCCCCCATATCCCCCTGTATATTGTGAATAAAATATTTTTTGCATGTTGAAAATAACCAGACCATTCGAAAGAGCATTAAATTCTACACTAGAAAGTGTTAAAACCTAAAATTCATAGAATTGATGATTACTACCCTCAAAAGTTAGGAACCCTTACGCGCAACGTCCCCTTAACACTAAATATATCGATCATATATATATATATATATATATATATATATAAAATATATATATATATATATATATATATATATATATATATATATATATATATATATATATATATATATATATATATATATATATATATATATGCAAAAGGTTATATAGGATATTGGTATACAGCAAGTGATATATATATATATATATATATATAAGATATAGCATATAGCAGTTATATTGGTGTTATAAGGTTGTTGTTAAGCAGTATATATATATATATATATATATATATATATATATATATTATATATATATATATATATATATATATATATATATATATAGACCTGTTATGTTTTTTAAGACCCCGTCAGTTTTGATTTTTTTTTATTTTTTTTCATATATTTCAGTATATGATCCTAACAGTCAATTTAAGGTGACGGACATGATTCAAAAAATATATAGGACCAGTTGCGTTTTACGACTCCAAACAGTTTTAAATTTTTTTTTTTTTTTTTTTTTAACTAAAGGAATACCCAAGGGTAAACCGCAAGATGGCAGGCTGGCCTTCCGGGAACGACAGGTAGGACTACCCTCTCCGGGAGGGTCTCCGGAACCCCCGCTCTTGGTATTTGGGTGTCGCGTTCTCCCGCCCTCCCCATGGGGGCATGGAAAGTCCCCCTCTCAGCCCCCCGTCGGTTTCTGAGCTCCCTAATTTTTTTTTTTTTTTTAATTTTTAAAAAAAATTTTTTTTTAGATTTTTGAAATAAGCTTTACACGCTGATTCCAAAATATGTAATTGGTTTTTCTTGTAAGTGTTGTACTTTTCGAGATATTTCATTTATGAAAAATTTTTTTGTTGTTTTTTACATTTTTGCAATAAGCTTTTTATACGCTGATTTCAAATACATAATTGTTTTTTCTGTAAGTGTCGTACTTTTCTAGATATTCCATTTTTAAAAATTTTATTGATAAATGTGATTTTTTTAAATAATTATTTAAAAATATTTCTCGAATTCCTTTGAATCATGTCCATCACCATTGAAATTCATTGTTAGTATCATATACTCGAAATATATAAAAAAACAAAAAATCGTAACTGACGGAGTCTTAAACATAACAGGGAGCTCATATATATATATATATATATATATAGCGATATGGTTATATATTATATATATGGCGCTATATATATATTGAGCAGTGGAAGAATATAGTAAAGATATATATATATATATTTATACATATATATGTATATATAAAAGAAATATATATATATATATATATTATTATATATATATATGATAATTAATTTTATCTCTTTGGAGTTTTTGTAAAATATTTTACAACCAACAAACTAATCTTTCAAAGAAAGATAAAATAAATGTATTGTTAGTCTTAGTAAAGGAAATAGTATCTGATAACGACATCAGTAATTAGTAGATACCTTAATTCGTGGTGAACAAGGTAGTTTTAGTTCAATCGTTTTTATATGGGAATAAAAATATAGTAAAAATTTTCATATTGAATTAGTTTCTAAAATGATGGTAGTGTAATGTCTTAATTATCATTTGATACCAGAGAAAATTAGAAGTGAACTTGATAATAATATTTTAGTATTTATAAGTTTATTTAAATTATTGAAATTGCGTGTTTTTGACTATCTTTTTAGTGTACATGATATTGCAAAAACAATTTCTTAAGTTGGAGGAGCTAAAAACAGTTCCGTTACTTTATATATATATATATATATATATAGCAATATATAAAGAGTTTATATATGTATATATATATATATATATATATATATATATATATATATATATATATATATATATATATATATATATATATATATATATATATATATATATATAACCGTGTGGTTATTATGTAGCAGTGTTGACTTGGGATTACGTAATTACTGTATTAAAACTAAACATATAGTCTACAAAAATGGTACCCAAAAATATTTTTAGGAATTTTACAAATTGACAAATAACATTTTAAGTTTATATTTCCATAAAAATATAAATAACGCTGAAAATTTTAAACTGCTAATTTTGTTGTTTTCAATTATATTTATAATTTCCTATAAAAATATAAATAACGCAACGAAAATTTTAAACTGCTAAATTTATTGTTTTCAATTAATTATATATATATATATATATAAATAATTATATATATATATATGTATATATATATATATATATATATATATAAGAGTATATATATATATATATATATATATATATATATATATAATAATATAAGCATGCAAATTTTCTACGAAGACTGTTTTACGACGATGAGGTAAAAATCAAACAAAAAGTTTAAGCTTGCCTACGCTAAGGTTGCGCTCCTTCATTGTTGTACGAAAAAATAACATTTACCAATTTCTCTATTTTTTTGTTAATAATTAAATTATATTTTAAAAATTAACCATTTATAAAGAAAGTGACTTTTTCTATTAAATATTTTCCCTTTTAATTTTCTCTTATTTGAAAGTCTTCGGATTAATTCTTGTTCGAAGAAAATTTTGCATAATTTTATATGGTATATATATATATTATATATATAATATATATATATATATATATATATATATATATATATATATATATATATATATATATATATATATATTATATAATATAGTTATAATTAACTGGTATTTCTTGACTTAGGTTAATTGAAGAGCTACGCTTATTATAGTCTTTTTAACGATAAAGGTTTCGATAGGCTTTAATGCAACTGTTCACTCTACTCTAGATTTTTTAATATATAGCATATATAGCAGCAGAGAGTTATATATATATATATATATATATATATATATATATATAGTGTATATATATATACATATAGTTATATATATATATATATA